>ML777334.1:591510-610672 GCA_009831015.1 Picea engelmannii | reverse complement strand
ACATCCTGGATAATCTCCTTGTTGTTTCCTATCAACAACATGTCATCCACATACAAGACCAAATAAATCAAATGATCACCAATTAATTTAGAATACACACAGTGATCCTCTTTGCTTCTTGTGAAGCCAAGTCCCATCATATACGTATCAAATTTTTGATACCCCATCCTTGATGATTGTTTTAAACCATATAGGGACTTTTTCAGCTTGCATACCAACTCCTTCTTTCCTTTCACAGCATAACCTTCTGGTTGCTTCATAAAGATTTCTTCTTCCGGATCCCCATGCAGGAATGTTGTCTTCACATCCATCTGTTCTACTTCAAAATCAAATGCAGCAACAAAAGATAACAGAAATATTATAGAGGTTAACTTGGCAACATGAGAAAAAATCTCACCCAAATCAATTCCCTCAACCTGCGAATAACCCTTTGCTACTAACTGAGCTTTGTATTTCTCCACTTTTCCTTCTGCATTCAACTTCTTTTTAAATACCCATTTTCTGCCAATGGGATTCTTCCATTGGGAAACTCCACTAGACCCCAAGCCTCATTCTTATCCAAAGATTCCATTTCTTCTTCCATTTCCCTTTTCAAGAGATTTCCATCCTCTGAATCCACTGCCTCCCTGACAGTTCTAGGATCATCATCAGTAATAGACAAAGAAAAATATGAATGAAAATCAGATGGACTATACCTTTCCGGTAGCCTTCTTTCTCCATCTGATCTCCTCAATACTGGAGTATGAGGATCTTCTTCTTCCGATTCATGTTCTTCTGTAGAGTCTGCTTCATCATCCTTTAAATCAAACTCTATCTTCTTTGGCTCTTCCTTACTTGGTAGGACTTCTTGTTTAACAACATCCTTCATTTCTCTAAATACCACATCTCAACTATACACTACCTTCTTAGTTTCTAGGTTCCAAAGCTTATAACCTTTGAGACCATCTTTATATCCAATAAAGATACATTTTTCATCCTTCTTATCCAACTTACTCCTGTTTTTCTTTGGAACATGAACATATGCATCGCAGCCAAATACCTTAAGATGTGTGAGAGAAGGTTCCTTACTAGTCCATACCTATTGTGGAGTCTTGTCACCCAATGTTGATGAGGCTGATCTGTTGACCAGATAACATGTAGTACCCACTGCCTCTACCCAAAATTCTTGCCCTAAACCGACACCACTAAGCATGCACCTTGCTTTTTCCATCAACGTCCTGTTCATCCTTTTTGCAACTCCATTCCGCTGAGGTGTATATGGAGTAGTCTTCTTCCTTGCTATACCACACTTCTTACAGACTTATTCAAATTCATTCCCGCAGAACTCTCCGCCATTATCTGTTCTCAGCACCTTAATTCTTTTCTTTGTTTGATTCTCAACAAGAGCCTAAAACTCTTTAGACCTGTCAAATAATTCATATTTCTTCCTGAGGAAATATATCCATGTTTTCCTCGAGAAGTCATCTATAAATGAGACATAGAACACAGATTTTCCCAATGATGGGACCGACACAAGTCCAAAAACAAAGGCGTCCCCCTGAAGCCAACCTGGCTCTGATACCAAATGTAAATTCTAACCTTGTACAATGTCTAATGTAAACAGATATTCAGAAAAGAACAGAAAATATACAATGGAAAATACAAACATTACACAGAGATTTTCCCCTGGAAGCCCAAACTGGGAAAACCAACATATATTATATTCATTCCTTGTGTTACATTGTTTACAATACAATATACATATAGGATCCAACGACATCCAAAACCCTAACCCAATGACCTGGATTAGTCCAAAACCCTAATTCCTTAACCGGAAATAGAAAACCATCGACAAAAACCATGTGCCGAAAAAAACCACCTAAATACATGACACATTTCTCGAGGAAGATTTTTTTTTTTTCCGGGGGTGCTGCCCCCTGATCCCCATGCGGGGGGCTCTACCCCCCTGCATCCCCCCCTCTAACGCCCATGTGCGCCTAGCGCATATGCTCATACATGGAATATAACACATACCCAACACTAGCATCTCTAGAGCAAGAAAAAGAGACATTGAGACAAGAAGCACTAAATTACAAAGCTAAAGTGTTGCAGGTGGAAAAAGTGAAAGAAAATTGGTTACAAGGACAAGTATCAACATCAGATATGGCTGTCATTGTGCCTTCTAATACAGAAGTTGGATCAAGCACCGATGGATTGGTTCAAGCTATGTGCCAAGTGAGTTTACAAAAAGGGGAAATCAAAAGCCTTAAGGAGGCCTTATAAAAGATGAAACACGAGATGAAAATAAAATATGAAAAGATGGATCCACTCCAAAGAGAAAACCAAGATTTGTAAGAGAGGGTAAGCAAGCTGAAAACGAGGTTAAAAGGTAAACCACTGTTACAAGGATCTAAACATGTGATCTGGGATTCTATTGCTGCAGAGGGTGCTAAGTTCAGGGTTTATCTAAATTTTATAAATCACAAAGACAACGTGGATACCATGGCTCGAAGTAGGTGTACTATTGTTAATGAAACATTAGCCAAGAAACCCTCGGAATGGGCCCATAACGCTATTGATTTGTTGAATTCTGTGCCCACTGTTGATCTTCAGGCTATTGGGGTAAAGGACAGAACTGCGTTGATCATTTGGGCCACGAGGATCATCGTCAAGCACAACTTTCTCAAATCAGTTCAAAACAAAGCTATGCCAATGGTGCACAATATACATGAGTTTAAGGATACATTTGAACAATTGTTTATCAAGGGCCTCCCACCATTTTTGGATGGAAAAGGTTCATTATACAATCAGGAAGATTGCAATTCTCTCCTCATTCAGTGTAGAATGGATCATCCCAAATTTGAAGCTATGGAGGAGATTCTGAAAGGCCCAAGTCTGGAAGAGTATTTGGCCACAAAATTTGAGATTTTGAATTAGTTTAAAACAATGAATATTGGCCTGTTGACTATGTCCTATGCCACATACATTGACCTAGATATTTTGATAAAGGAGATGATGGATTACGATATTCCTTCTGACTCACAGTGGAAGAAAATCGTGCGGCTGGGCAAGACGAAATGAAGTTTTCCTAGAACTAGTAAGTGACCTCCATATGTCACCAAACCAACAAGTTCGACAGAAGATTAAGACAAGCCAGATGTCGTAAAGGAAGCTGAGCAGTTAGAGAAATCCGTTCCTAGTTTTGAAATGTCTTTTGTGTAATCATTGTAAACCGGTTCATATACCAAGACTGTCAGTTGAAATTATTATAATCAGTTGTAGAAGTTGAAATGTTTCAGTTTCAACCATTGTAATCGAATTGTATAAATACTGGGGAATTTGAATGAATTAATGTTGGCAGAAGTGCAAGAGAAACTTTTTGGTTGTTTCGAACTCTATTGTAATTTTCTGAAGCTGAATTGAATATATATGCAGAAGCTTTGAATTCTCTATGAAAAGATTCTAATGGTGGTGATATGCATTTTTTCTTCCTTCATTGTATGTATTTCCTGTGATCTTTTATTCCATTTTCATTTTCTTCTATTTAAATTTAAGAGTTAAAGGCCCATAATTCGTCTTCTGATGCTCTTGTCTTAAGCAATTTAAACTGTGTAATTTTCTTCTTAACAAATTCAGAATTCATTTCAGTAATGCTCTGATGCAATTATTTGTTTTCTCTATCTTCCTACACTCTACTTAAATTCAAATATAACTCAGATTCATTGCCTCATTTAGCCTTATCCTATGGAGAGTTCTACCGGCTGGTCATTTTTTTCATTCACTTTCAGAATTTTGACTCCATAGCCCTGAGTGTTCCTCCCCTTCATTGCCAACAACTTTATTAAAACCCCCCAAAACAAACCAAATCTAGCCATTGATTGCCAAAGAAATATCAAGTGACATGAGAGAGCCCTCTTTGAGTTGAGCAGGCTAGTGCCTTAGCTCTAAAGATGGTTGAAACAATTACCTCTTTCGTTTGTCTACCAACCAGACACAATTTACAGAGTGCTAACATTCTGGCACCGTTGCCGGGGATGAAATTGAAAAATCTTCCCTGGGAAAAATGAATTAAAGATTTAGTTTGATCCCTGAGGGTGACAGTGGATCAAATACCTTATTGGCTGAGATTATTTTTACCTTGGCGACTCCGTTACTCAGAGACCAGTTTCACCACACCGTGTGAGATAGAAATCCTGGCTCCTAAGAAAATTCACACCAGGAGCAACCCAGACCCAGAAGCTGCAATCCATGTGTCTTAACCTGAAAATCTTGTACGTAAAAGAAAAGAAAATCCAGTAACCCCAGTGTTGCTTCTAGACCGATATCTATCTTTTCCCAAGGATAGAGTGACTAGCATTGAAGACCTCGAGTTTGATGTAAAATTTGAGCAAATCCTATTCAGAACTAAGTCTGAATCTTGTTTAAGCGAGACCATCTTTGACAAAAAGAGGTTCCAAGATTTGATTCTAGCCACATATTCCAGGCCTTTAGTGATCCCCGCTCATAACCAACAACCAATCCGACCCCTCACAATAGCTATGGTAGCCAAATTTTATGCCCTCATACTTCCTGTTCAATTACATTATTTGCCTCAAGATTACAACCTAAGGATCAAACTATATGATGTTGAAGGTAACATATCAACTCAGAAGCATCTAGATTGGTTTAATGATTTCATAGACTTGGAAGAGGTGGACTTTGAGGATGTGAATATGAGGTTGTTTACACAAAGTCTTGTAGGAGAAGTGAGGAAGTGGTTCAGAGCCCTTCCACCAGCCAGTATTGCAAATTTCGAAGCTTTTGAGACAAGCTTCCTTGCAAAATGGGGGGATAAGAAAAATCCCCTTCAGTTGTTGACCCAGTATAACAAAATGAAGAGATCACTCGATGAAACAGTACATGAGTTTTCATCCAGATTCATTAAGGTCTATAATGCAATTCCTGCTAAGGTAAACCACCCCCCCTAAAGCTGCTCATCTCAAATACATTGATTCTTTTGAAAGTGACTTTTCTTTATTATTAAGAGAACGAAGATCTGCCACATTGGATGATATGATGACCGATGCCATAGAGGTTTAAGTGAACCTAATGGCTTCAGGGAAGACGAAAACTAATTCTGGCAGAGACACAAACAAAACTCGGGATAAATCATAGACTTCAACATCACAAACATCAGAGGAAATATTTGAAGCGATGATGAGAAACATGGAAAGAATGATGGAGAGAATGGCCCTAGGAAATAGGCCTAACCTCAGAGAAGAGGTTGATGGTCCACCCAGAAATCCAAGGAGACCAACATTTCCACAAATTAGACAAAGAGAGAAAAGGAATAAGGGGAACCAAGAAATCAAGCAGATCAGGCAAATTAGGGAAATCAAGGAAATCAAGGAGATCAACAAATAAGGCCTCCTTTTCAAAATAATTATATAGATGAAAATTATGATGGATATTTTGAAGACAACATGAGCTGCTACGATGATAAAGAAACAAAGGTGTTTTTGACTAAAGAAGAACACAACCAGTTCATGGATGCAAGTGAGATCTTTTTTCAAGATGAAGAGGAAAGGGTATCAGTAGAAAGAGAAGATTACGAGACAGGATTGCAAAACGCCATCATGCAATTCCAAAGACAATATAACCCTCGAAATCAAAAGGTACCTCCAAAGCCTCCAAAGGGAAATCCCACCAAAGAAGCTCAGAGTAATATACCTTTTGCAAGTCATCCCAAAAAATATTCAGCTGCAAAGGACTCCACTAGGAAGGATTCTGCTGCAAAGGGTACTGTAGAAAAGGGAAAGCATAAAGAAGAACCCCAGAAGAAAATATTAGAAGCAAGGAAAGAAATGGTCACCAAAGAGGTAGAGAAGACTTCATCCTCTTTTAATTTTGAAATTGAGATGGTTAAAATCAAAATTTATGTACCATTTAATGAATTAATCAAGAATAACGAGTACAAAAATTAGATCATCAGGATGCTTAAGATGGGGCAAACCTCTGATGCCCTGAACGTACAAGATGATCACCCAACCATTTTATTTGGATCAAGAGTAGAAGAAAGACATGAAAATGAAGAAGTGTCTCCTTTTTATGTCAGTTTGAAAATCCACGACATGATTTATGGATCGTCTGATCAGGTTTTGAATTCAATCATGATATATTGTAATGATTAGAGATATGTGAATATTTCAAAGAAACCGTGTTCCATGACAGGCCGAAGTACATTGATATCAAACATTATATTCTCCGTGATAAAGTCCAGAAGAGAGAAGTGGTTCTCCAGTATATCTCCACATATGAGCAGATAGAAGATATTTTGGTATAGCCTCTGTCCAAGATGAAAAGTTTGCGTACTCAAGAGACAAGATGGGGCTCTTGGAGACGACTTCCTTATTGAAAAAGGAAGTGATTACTCCCAGGTTGGGAGGGAGAACTAATATGTTGTTGATTTATGGACAGTCATTTTTCTAGTTCGGAAAATGGTCCAGGATGGGCAGTTCCTTTCCAGTTCGGAAAGTGGTTCGAGATATCTGACAGACATGCATTTTCCAGTTCGGAAAATGGTCCAGATCGGACAATAATTTTCGTAATGAAAATGATCTGATAGATTGTTGATGCACCATTGACAACGATTCCCCTTGTGTCCAGTGTAAGGGAATGGTCTAGGATAATAATTCTTCTTGGCAGTCACTCTGAGTAGTGGTCAAGTAGAATGATCTGCCTCGCCGGACAATCATTCTTTTGAAGTTCACAGTTGTGAGCATTTTCGAAGAATGGTCCGTTTTGGAGGTTGGTACAAGACAATCATTTCCATAGGAAACGATCCAGACGATCATTCCCTAGGGCATAATCATTCACTCCAGGTTGTAGTGTGATTAGTGATGGAGGAATGGTCTAGGTTCAACAATCAGGGACATGCATTCCTTAGGGCAGACTCATTCTCTCTAGGTTGCACTATGATTAGTGCCAGAGGAATGACCCAGATAGTGAATGGTTCAAGCTCAGAAATTAGGGACAATTATTCTTCTATGCTTGGGAAGAATATTCCATATAGCCCATGGCTGATGTTTTACCTTCTGAGGGTAGATGCTCTTCCAGATCTCACAGATGTGAGTGGAAGAATGGACCAGGTGACTCATTTTATATCATGATATTTTTTAATGCAAGTTGATATCAGATGATATGATTGTTGTGGAGATTATATGTCTATGGACAATAGTTGTATGCTACTATAGTGGATGTAATCCACTGGTAGTGATTGCGTGTCATTGGTTAGTAGCCATGAGATACTAGGAGTGGTTGTGTACCACTGAGTAGCAGTTGTGTACTACTATGGATAGACACAATTGTGTTCTATTGGATGACATTGTTATGATTGCTATGAAGACTATCACTAGTGCTGGAGATGATTTCCATCTAGATGGATAATCAGTAGTTGATGGGCATACATTCTCCCTGTGGAAAATGGTCCATGACAGTCATTCTTATAGGATGCATATCCAGATTAGAATAATGATTCTTGTATCAGTCTATGGAGTGAGTAACTTATTCAACATCATGCCCGATTACCCAAATGGAGTATGGCTTCGAGAGATGATGCACTTGATGCTATCAAATGATACTAATATTGATGATGGTGCTCATGATTTGATCATGAGATAGCCTGTGTGGCTATGATGATGCTATCAGTTGAATGGTCTGTTTTTTCTCAAGACCATTGCCTTTAATACCTCTCTATATTGGAGGGAGTGTTTATATTATGGTACCCACGAGAGGTATTAACCTCCATGTGTAACCTTTGATGAGACTAGAATATTCCGGGGAGCTAGAGAAACCCTAAACAGTTGGATACAAACCCTAGAAGACAAGTTGTCTCAAGATAAAATGTAATATTAATTTATTAACCTCTAGGAGTAAAAGTCGGTCCAGTTAGGTCACTTGGAGGACTATAAATAAGAGGACGCTAGAGCTCATTTGACACACTCTCTCTCACAACTGCATAAGACTAGTTGTACACAAGTTTGGAGAGGAGCTACAACTACAGCTACTACAACTGGCAAATTTTTGGTTTTGGCTTGGACTTTCTCTTGGTTATTGTTTGGACTTTCTTCTTGGTATGCTAGCTTTGGAGAGAGGTACACTACCTTGGTTGGCTATTGGGTCTAGGTTTTTTCTTCTGGAATTATTCTATCTGTCAAGGTCAAGGTTCTCAGGGGTGGCTTTGACCTATGGATGGGTGACAATATTGCTATATTGTCTATGGTTAAACGAGCACACTTACCATAGTAACAATATGTACATTGCTAATCTGAAAATCAAAACATTATAGTAAAGGGAATTTGTGGCAACCAGTTGACTGACCTGGCAATCACAGTAACGCCTTTTTGGCTCCAAGACTAAATCTTGGAAAGGTCCAAAATAATTCAAATAAGGGGTTCATATTTTGAAGAAGATAGATTCTAAGAATGATGAACACGAGAACATGAAACAAAGACATTACCCCCAAAGACTGAAGGATGAACAAGTTCACAACATCAAGGCTTGTCCACAGTGTAGCTACACTATCCCAACAAAAAAATTATTTTAAATATACACCACTGGGAAATTCTCTAGTAAAATCTTGTTTCCCCTCAGTGAACTCATTATTCCTAGTGGACCAACTTGTAGAAAAAAAACAAAACAAATAAAACTAGTTCTAGAGTAAGATGTGGCAAGATATGATGTCCACGCGATGGATGCACAAAAACAAACACAATGAAAATTATAAACAACAACAAAAAATCCCTCAATCACCTTAGCATCCCATCATACCATTTGCAATTCCCATTTCCCAACAATCCTTCATATTAAACATATCTCGGTCTTAAATTTTGATGGATCTTTTCACGGGATTAACCTGAATTTATAGCACTACAATCTTTAAAACTTATTCCATGACTCAATCAACTTTGATTGGATATTAGAATGTATTGGTGCCCGAAGTGCACAGAAACAAGCCCTCAACTAGTGGTATACCTAGAGTAACATTATGACATCCTCAAATCAACAACTTATCAACAACCAAGATGATATCTAATGTAATTTCCCCAACTAGGATGGATGGAAATATTATGTTTTCTGTCCAAATTATTGTCTCTCTTTGTGTAATTTTGTCAAACACTTTGTTGGAAATGACTTACAACAGTTTGCATATGTCTCATAAATAGAAATATTGTTAAACACATCACATGCATCCATTACATAGATAATTGAGAAGATAACCATGACATATTTATTATGGTATGAGAACCCAAATCACAATAATACAAAGTTCACTAATGGTTATCACAACAACTGTTAAACCCTCCCGAACACAACAGATATACTGGTTGCAAGAAACTACAATATCTAATAACAAAGAACAAATCAAGAAACCCAATGATGATGCCAAAAACTCCTCAATTTGTATACTACTCTGACTCCCAAGCCTCGTCGATGTTGTCTCGATTTGCCCCTGAATACTCACTACAATAATACAATCGTTTGTACCTAGCTTGGGTCTGCAATCTTAAATTGCAGAGGGCCTCACGGGATGTGGCTAGACGTCTAGTAGGGAATCACATGCCAAGGTTGGACAACCAGTGAGGGTCTTGTGAGACACTCTATGATCAACCCGAGGGGTCATCCTGTATCATGGTTTCTCAGAATCCCTCCTCACACCTGTAAATTCTAAGTACAACCTCCTCCAAAATATCTATCAATCTCTTGCATAAGCCAATAAGACCTCCAACTGAATACAAACTCCAAAATAAAGTTCCAATGGAAATCCTGGGTGGATTCCCCTCTCGTCTAAGCTCCAATGGAAATCTTGGATGGATTCCCCTCTGGTCTAGCTAGGGTGGATATTGCACCACCGAAACCAAACTGTAATGGTGGAAGGGTTTTGATAAACCCTAACGAAACAATGGTTCCAAGAGAACTTCCAAAATGAGAGATAAAATCATAATGACAAAGTGAGGTTCTACCCCTCCTTTTATCCTTTCTCCATGCCTTCTAGAATTTTCCCTTTTTTGACCAAATCAAATGTAACTTCTAGAATTTTCCCCTTTCTAACTAAATCAAATATAATCCTTGTTTTCCTCCAATTTTCACTTTAATATTAAAAGTCACTTTAATAATGGTTAAGTAACTTATTAATCTAAAGTTACTTTATTTCCATAATGTCACTTTAAAAACATAACATCTCCTAACTAAGTGACATTAAATGACCCCCTTTTTACTCCTTTTTCTCCACCGACAAGCCACAAAAGTCCCTTCTACCACAAAACGGGGAAACCCAAAAATGGAGACATGACAAATCCTCCCTTCCCAAAGATTGTTTTTCCTCATTGAGATTTTCATACTTGTCGCAGTAAGCCATGCGTTCTGCATATGCCTCCCACAACACTGGATACTTTAAAAATGATGTTAGTTCCTTCCAATGTTTTTCTATGGATTCCTTATTTTCCTTCATCTTTTCTTATCCACACAAGGTAGAAAGATCACTGGCTTTGATACCATTTTAATGTCCCCAACTGGGATGGATGGAAATATTATGTTTGTTGTCTAAATTATTGTTTCTCTTTGTGTAATTTTTTCAAACACTCTACTTGAAATGCCTTACAACACTTTGCATATGTCTCATAAATAGGAATATTGTTAAACACATCACATGCATCCATTACACAGATAATTGAGAAGATAAACATGGAATATTTATTATGGTATGAGAACCCAAATCACAACAATACAAAGGTCACTAATGGCTATCACAACAACTGCTAAACCCTCTTAAACACAACAGATCTATTGGCCACAAGAAACTACAATATCTACTAACAAATAAAAAATCAAGAAACCTGGTAATGATGCCAAAACCTCCTCAAGATGTATACTACTCTAACTCACATGCCTCGTTGATGTCGTCTCTAACTACCCCTGAATACTCACTGCAGTAATATGAGTGCTCGTACCTAACTCGAGTTTGCAATTTTAAATTGCAGAGGGCCTCTCGTGATGTAGCTGGACGTCTAGCGAGGTCTTGCGTGACAAGGATGGAAAACCAGGGAGGGCCTCGTGGGACACCCTATGATCAACCTGTAGGGTCGGTGGTTTCTCAAAACCCCTCCTCCCACCTACAAATTCTAAGTATAACATCCTCCGAAAGATCCGCCAATCTCCTGCGCAAGCTAGTAAGACCTCCAATTGAATACAAACTCCCAGATGAAGTTTCAATGGAAAACTCAACTCATGATGGGGGTTTGGTAGAATCACAGGGGGAATTGGATGCATCTAGCCATGTTGAACATGTATGCATGGAGGAAGACCTAACAAAAACCTATGTGAGCGATGACACTAGTGTGTTGGATGAAGAAAATTAGGATGCAACGTCTTGTCCTACTTGTGATGACCATGAGGAGATATTCCAATCAACCGATGTTGAGGATTCAACATATCTCCCTATGTATGATGCTGAGGATGAGGATGGTTCAAGCATGAATGCAACACTTCATCCTATTTATGACATTTATAATGTTACATGCATGATTGTACCTGGATATGACAGAGATTGGGAAGATGAGAATGAAGGGGATGAGAGCATATCATAAAACTTGTATGAGGAAGATAGTTCACATTACACGTCATCATCTAGTGATTCAATTGATCCCTTGTGTGATATCCCACACCATGATGATGAAATAACATTGCGTGAACTAGAGGACCGATTATTAGTCATAGAGGAACAAGTTGTGCAGGTGTTGATGAGGACAAATGGTGCTCATAAATTCATTGAAGACCTTATGTGGAAAACCCAGAAGGAGGAGAGGCAAAGGGGAATTGCAGATGGAGTCACTAGTACCCAATTATGCATCATTAAATAAGCACTAGAGCATACAAAATTTGATTACTTGCAGTTGTTCATGGATAGGGACCTTGCTCTTAAGTTCATTGAAGACAAGGAAAGGGAGATTGAGGAGATTTGTTACTGGCTTAGCGTGGCACACTCTTCATCATTGACAACAACAAACACTACATCATATTTAGCAGTAGTAACACATCAGGGCATGAGTGACACTCATGATATGAGGGAGGAGCCACTTGTGACGATCCCGCACGAGGGTTTTGACATAGAGGGTTTTACCATGCGTCTGTTTTGCATTGCAGGGATCATGAGTCATTTCTTTTGGATCAAGGCTTAGCTACAGAGGAAGTACTTGAGTGAATTCCTTGTGGACCGAAAAACAAGGAAGTATATGCACCAATTGATTAGGGGATTAAGTATAGGACAGATGTGGATATATCACTTTGGGATCTAGTATCAATTGATATTAGTAGAGTGATTGATACAGTGGCACATATAGGATACAGGGTAATACATGATGATACAGTGGTGTGTAGTGGTCTACAATAGTATACAATGGTGTACGATGGTGTGCAATGGGATTTTGGGATGTTTCCCCTAGGGAAAAATCTATATAGGTACTTCAAACATATCATTGAGTTTGGTTCATCCAAAATTGATGAGCGAATGAACAAGCCTCATGGAGAAGAATATTCCTCGGAGATTGATCTTCGATTGGGATATCATCATAGTAGGGACAGAGAGAAAGATACCCGCATGATCACCCTTAGATTTTACCTTGAGTCCTTGGTCATACCATTAGGGTTGGCCAACACATTTGACACTTTCCAATCTTGCAGGCAGTGGCAGTGGCATCTAGTGCTATCTTCCAATGCCAACAATATAGTCAGCAAGGCATAAAGGGTTCACCTGAGTCAGTTGGGTGAGGTAGGCAAGATTATAACCATGACATAGTTCTTTCATTTGGGATATGTTGTCGGAGAACATGAGGAGATCTAGATTGTATTGGATCAATTCACAAATATTTCAGGTGACAGAGTGGTGGATGGCATTATCCACTGCGGAGTTCACACACATGTATTCGTTGAGTCCACACTTAGGGAGGAGTTTATGAGGGCGATGTGTGATTCACCTTTGGTAGGGAATTCTAGGTACTCGTATGAGTATGAGGCACCACAAATAACATGACTACTTTTGAGGGAGGTATTCATACTCCACGAATTACTTGAGGACATTGACGATGATCGATATAAAATATTACCCGGTGCAGTTTGACATGAGTAAAACATATTAGTAGGGACACAGTCGATTCCTAGTGCTTGGTTTCCACCAGATGATGACATACCGAGAACTTGGCTCACTTTGACTTCGATGGTTACCAGTATGGCACAATAACAACTAGTAGGTATTGGGAGTGGTAGACTTCCAATTTGGTGGTGGGATCCGGGAATTCATCTGAGTGATAGATTGATTCAGATAATGATGATTGACATAGCCATGATACTGAGTGGTCTGCTTTATTTTTGGGATGTTGGTAGAGGGGAGGTCGAGACTTACTCTATCTGGTAGGACAGGCTCGAGGTTGGCCATGGATTTGTAGACATACAATTCATTGAGACACCTTTGTAGAGGAGAATTCAAGATGGTGGTTTCAGTCCCTTCAGGGAGATCAACTTGGGGTTTGAGGACATGAGGATGCAGACTGGGCACGTTGGTATGACAATGACGATCAAAGTGATGCAACTTCAACATGGTGGTACATTTCCGAGATTAGTTTGGGACCCTGGGATTACATTGCTTGACAATTCAACTACTATTAGAGATGTGAGTGTCGATTTTGACTTTCTAGAGTTTACTTTTGGGAGGCCTGGGAGTGGTTGCTGGGAGGAGTAGTCTTCTGAGGAGTTGACCAAATTTATGCAACTTATGATTGTCTAGATTATCAGGGGAAGTAAGGTGGATTCTTGTGTTGGATCTTTACAAATGAGTGTTATGAGTAGAGGGTGCTTCATGACATAAATGCTAGTTTGGTATCCTAGCAACTTTACCATCTATGGGGTTCTTGTGTTCGCATGGAGGTACTTTGTGAACGATATGTTGGGAGATTGTCCAGACGATGCTTGGATGATTACAATAGACTGGGGGTGCTATAGTATTAGGGATTTTCCCTTTGACACTTGGAGGCTAGGTGTAGTGGATGACCTATCAGTTGATGACCACATAGAATTATCTATGATGTCTGATTTTAGAGTTGGTTCATATGACTTCAATGAGATACCTTGGCTGGGTATGATCCTCAATAGTGGATGGGATCCTTTGAGGCACTACAACTTGTGGATGCAGGTGGGGAGGATGCAGTTTAGACAGAAGGATCAAATATTTATGATCAGAGTGGCGCGACGACAGTGTGATGAGTCCTTTCTGAGGATAGCTTGGGACCTTGGGATTTGAGTAGGAGACAGTGCAACATTTGACATGGAGGCAAGAGCCAGTGTTTTCTTTCATGAGACTGGTTCCCCAACAGAGCAATTCCTTGATGGGTTGATCGAGTTGTTTCAACACCGAGTGGCCTTACTTGTTGGCAGTTTTAAGAAGGACTCTTACTTCAGTACCTTATCGGACCACGCCTTGAGCGGAGGATGCTTCACATATTACAAGGTTCTTTGGGACCCTGGTATCATTTTTAGTTTTAGTCTATACCAGTTGATGGAGCGTCAGATCATGATGGCATTGCTTGAGGACAAACAATATTTGGGAATGGAGGATTTGTCATGTCCCCATTTTTGGATTCCTCTGTTCGGCGGTGGAAATGACTTATGTGGTTTGTCGGTGAAGAAAAAGGGAGTCAAAAGGGGTTATTTAATATCGCTTAGTTAGGAGATGTTATGTATTTAAAGTGACATTATATTAATAAGTTACTTATCTATTATTGAAAGTGACTTTTAATCCTAAAGTGAAAGAAAAAGGGGGATAAGGGCCATATTTGATTTAGTAAAAAATGAGATAAGGGTTACGTTTGATTTGGTAAAAAAGGGCGAAAGTTCTAGAAGGAATGGAGAAAGGATTAAAGGAGGGGTAGAGCCTCACTTTGACATTATGATTTGATTGATCTCTTGTATGGTGCTCTTGAAGCCATTGTTTTGTTAGGGTTTAGAAAAACCCTTCCATTGTTGGTCTTGTTTCGGTGGTGCAATATCCACCCCAGCTAGACAAGGAGGAGGATCCATCCAGGATCTTCATTGGAGCTTCATCTTGTGTTTTGATTTCAATTTTGGGTTGTAGTGATTTGCTTGGAGAGGTTGTGGCACTTGAACGGTTTGATCTCATCTGTTGAGGAGGCCATGTCATGATTCCAAGTTTTTGGCTTGTATTTTGTGTTTTCCATTAATATATTACAGCTGCCATAACAACCATTGTATTGTTGTATTCAGATCTTCATTCATAATAAAATACCAGATATTGACCCTTCTATTTCTGGTGTACTTGTATTACATGCAATATGTTTGACAAAATGTCTATTAGTATAATACATGCAAATTGTTTGTGAAAATTTGTCTACAAGATTAGAGCATCAAGAACACTTATTACACTAAAGGACATAATATCTCAACCCATTGACTATTAGGGATATCACATCTAAACAATTGTCACAAATTAGTTTTATTAATCAAGGATGTTATGCTAGCTTGATGATTATAGCTCTAACAAATCCCTGGTCAAACTATCCAACACTTCATTAAGGTCTTCATCAAGCTCTCCATTAGACTTGAAGTGCAAGAACTTGAGGATACCCTCAGTATCAAAATTATTTCAATATTGTTTCCTATCTACAAAAAAGATATTGAACTCTTCCTAACATTTTCATTGGAGCATGCTTTTCAACGAGCTTCCATGATTGAAGCTTAGCTACCCCAGATTACTCAATCCAGTCAGAAGAAAAACCACTTCTCCTTCCCTTTTCCACTACTATGGGTCAACGTAACAATATTGGAAGCAATGAGCTCCACGTCTACTACTACCAATGGAAAGACGTTTTGTGCCTATCAGAAAACACATAACCACTGAAATGAACAATGTCACACCTTGCAGACCAACAAAGTTAAGGCGACCAAGACCCTACTTTGTAAGAAACGATAGGAAACTAAATTCAGAGGTTGTTGTAATCAATCCAACCTTGATGGATCCTCAACTAATCTTGATGGCTAGAGGTTACTCTGCCAAAAACAAGGAAGCTTTGTTCACACAAAACTGCCAGATCAGAAATATATTAGCCTACATATTCTTAGATAATGGTAGGAAGAAGAACCTAGTATCCCTCACACATACAAAGAACAATGAACAAATGACGTGAATTCTATATAAATTAGAACATAATTCAAGACATATAGGATTCACAAACAACACTGTATGCAAAGTATGCTAGATACATTCTCACTGTGCTTTTACTTTATTAAAGTTTATGTAAGGATGATAAATAAGATTTCATGCGTATACCAATTCCAGAAAACAACGAATTGTAACGCTCAAATTTTAATTTAGTTTATTTATTTCTAAGTGCAGTGTCACTCGAGTCATTGACAAATATTTTGAGTTGACGAGGCTCAAATTTCAAGTGTATTATTGCAAGACATACACCAAAAAATTCGGCACTATGAAGACTGTATGTTTATCATTCCAGTGCTACAAATGGAGTGTGCTACCAACAAATGACCATTTGAAGTAAATAATTTAAAATTTAGCACTGGAAATGAATTCAAATTTTACCGGCAACTCTATTCATCATTCCATTAACCTTATTTATTATTAGAATAACACACAGGAAAAGAATTGTCCATCTAACACTTCCCAACAAGTAGTTACTGTTAAGATGGGACTAAAATGTGTAATATAACATATTTCATCTTTTTCAAGTGATTACCAGCACCATTAAATTCATCAAACAATTAATTCATGAGATTGATTTTTTATAGGTGGAAAAAAATACTTCAAAAGAAATTTGTCCCTTTAGAAGAATGTGGCATTTTCAATACATCATATTATCAGAGTCTGCTTGAGTACACATCATGATCTTGTTGTAAGATGTCTGACCGATGTAAGGAAGGAGCCCGAGTGCAATACTACAAAATAACGAGACCATGAAACAAATGATTTGTAGCTTGGGAAGTAGCCTTGTCTACACAGGCTTCTGCAGGAAAGACGTACAACAAATAACCTTCAAGAAAAAACATTAGTGTAGAGTATGTAAGAAAAAGTGAAACCATAACATGAACCAAAGAGTGGATTGGTAATATGCAGTCATGCTACTAGTACCCATGATTATGTCAACCTTTATTATCACATTATGATTGTATACAATTTCTATTTACAGAGATTCACATAATTGTGTGTTTGCAGGTTATGGTTTGTTCAATGCAGACCTAGTTTTCTCAGAGTCATATACATACCAGGTAATACACAACCCAACTAAAAATAAATGAAAACATCAGGAACTAATGTGATTTGTGCTTGATATCCAGAGAACTCTATGGTTTTGACTCATAAAAATCAAATCTACATATTTCTGGTTCACTGATAAAATTGAGTGTAATTATACACATTGCTAACCAACAGTTTAACCATTTGCAGAAACATGAATTTCTTAGCGAGTAGAGCCATAAAATGAAAAATGTAAGAACACATATATAAATTCTAGAGCAGAGTTTTAACTTGTATGATGAAAACTTACAGAGCAATAGCTAATTGAGCGAGCAATTTCCACCCAACCATAGGCAATCTGCAACAGATGCCACCCCCTAACTGGGCTATGATACCAGCAGGAAGAAGCATGGATACAATAACTCTCCCCCACAAAACACGAGGAGCACCTCCTTCTCTCATGTACAACACCTCAAAAATTATTCCTTCTTGTGCTATTCAATGAGTGCATAGAACTTTCGAGTTGTTATCTTAAGCTTCAATAGAATCTCAATGGTTTATTGGCTCTTTCTCAAGGTCTACAAACTTTAATTCATGGTTGGTTTACAAACTTTAATTCATGGTTGGTTTTCTCTATCACGGGCCTGGCTCTTCTTTTTTGTTGTCTAAACCCTCAAAAACTCTTTTCCACTCATTTTTCTAACAACTCCCCCCTCCCCATTCAAATTTTCCTCATGCATAATGGTAAAAGAATTCAAACTCGAATTTTTTTCCTAGTTCCAAAAATATAGGGGAGACAACTTGCTAGATTTTGAGAGTGGTGGCTTAGATTGATGAATTTGTTTCCTCCACTCCTTTGAACCCCTTTTAGCTTGGAAATTCAAATTTGAAATGGGTGAGGGTTCAAGGTATGATAAGATATATGATTTAGGCACAAACCCCCTTTAGACCCCTCACCTTTCCCCTCTTGTGGTATCATAGCTCCGATAGGCTCAAGCTCAGTCAACCTTGGTTATCTTTATTAATTGCATAAACAAAATACTTACAATATTCAAAAGAGTATTTATTAATTGCATAAACAAAATACTTACAATATTCAAAAGAGTATAACTGGGATATTACATCCCCTCCCCTTGAAATAACACTATCCTCGATGTTCTATTATTGCAATGTTTATGTCTTCATTCTTCGGTTGTACTGCATTGTCATTATCTTCATTGTCTTGGTGCATCTCCAGTCTTTAGTACTCCAGCACATGCCTACAAATGTCATCAACATAAGCATGCATATCATAGCAATTTCTAATCATTGAGTATTTCATTGATAAGAATTCCAATCTATGAATTTCAATTCACAACTGAAATGTAAATAATTGAAGATAAAGTATTCAATCCATTACAATACTTATCTCCATGAGTATGTATTTGCTCCATATGGCTGCTATGGATATAACTCAGCTCATTGTTTCCTTAGACACACCCAATGCACTCGTGATCCCAACTAGCATGTAACATCAATCATTCTTGTCTCCTCTTCCTTTCAGTCACTCACCCTTCAAGCTCATGCATCCCCTTTTCTACTACACAATTCCTTGGGTGATCCATCATTTTCCAAGGCTTCCTCGCACATGAAGAGTACAAAGACTTATAGAGTCTTACAGACAAGGCATCCCTTTGGATTTCTATAACATAGAATAACACATCTCAACGAAATGAAGGCATATCATGGGGTTACAGTATGTAGTGGAATTCTTTCCATGCTTTTCAACTTTAATAGCCCTCATCTATCCTTCCTAGACAGATCCATCATCTCACTTGTACCATATACATACAATTACCATGAGACATCATAATAATAACTTCAATAAGAAAACTTTGTTTCAAACCTACA
>ML777334.1:557225-591489 GCA_009831015.1 Picea engelmannii | reverse complement strand
AAAAAAAAAACGTATTTCATAAGTATGAGATTCTTCTCATAATGTTTGGATCTTTCATGTTATAACGCATAATCTTCATTATGAGCTTACAATCATTTCCATATCTAAGACTACCTGCAACCTGAAGTTTCAATCAGCCATACAAATGTAAGTATTCATGCATAGAATATTTTTCTTGCAATATTTACAACAATTCATAAAGTGATCTCAAAATATACTTCACACTAATAACTCGATCACTTTTGGTTGTCAGTCATATCCAATGAAATGACTATATCATTCATGATATATGCATTATTAACATATTAAGTATTACATAATGCAACATATATTTATTTTAATCATACTCATGGTTATTCAATTTCTCTCTTCATTATTCGACAACTCTCCTGGAGTACTACAAGGTTTCTCTTTCATAACAGGCAGTTCTGTAAATTCCTTTCCACACAACACACATCTCCTCATTGCATCCTCGCATTGATTCAACCTTTTATATTTTGCATTCAACAATATATAATAGTTTTGTTCTAATAGAACTGGAAAATATATTTATTCAAAAACGATCTGCCAGAAATCTCACTGAGAAATATTTTACAAGGGCAAAAACCAACCTTTCTAGAGTGGGAAAAACAAGTTGTATAATATCTAGACTAACATGTAAACCAACTTTTATCTTCAGAGTATACAAAATTCTTAGATGACTCTGGCTATACAGTCTGTAAAATACCCCTAAGATCAAAACAAAAAATATTAACAATTAAGGAGGATCTTTTCTATCAAATTCGACCTCAGCAGCCTTGGAGGCGAATTTAGGCTGGGAACCATCTGTTGAGGACTTGGAGAGGAGGCCGCCTCTGAAATCACTATGGTTGTGTTGGTTGGCGATGGGGAGACTGGCCTATAAATTAGCTCTTCAACCTCGCAGTGGACGTTCGTACATTCATCTTGGAGTCGTTGTTGTCCTTGCCTCTGATCCACCAATAGTTCCATTGCAGTAAGCATCTGTGCTTGAAATCCATTAATAGAGTGAACCGCTCACACTTGAAATTCATACTTGAAATCCATTAATAGAGTGAACCGCTCACACAAGAAAATCTGCTAGCTCATGCCATAAAAACCATGATGACAATGCATGGCTGATGTCACCGAAGGATGGAATGACAGAGAGAGAACACAGAGCATGATGGAATCCATGCAGCGGAAAGCATACCATCCTATGGGAAAATACAAGACCAGAGGGGAAGGGAAAGACCATGCACACGACGACCAAGGGAGAGATACCGAACAAATAAGCCTGGGCGAGGGAGGGGAGAAGAAATTGGAAGACTGAACGCGTGTGAGAATCCAAGGATGCAATCTGTAGGAATGGGAAGGGCCACATGGTGACGTCAAAGGAGGAGCAAAGACTAAGATCCCGTATGGAACCTTCACGATGATCTGGAGTGGGAACCATGAACAATTTCAAGGGATAGGTTGGATTGAGGCTTGTTTGTTAATATGGAGCTGGTTGGCTTGACTATTCGTGGGGGAATTATAATTATGAAGGACATGATAAGGGGTGAGGATGTGGAAGGCTTCCAACTCCTTGCGAATTCTTCTGAATGTTGCTCTCAATTTCATACATGACGTCAAGGTTTTCTTCCTCACGTGATTTATAATCGCTTTTGAATCTTCCAAGATTGGTATGGGGTCTGGACCATGCTACCGGGACAAAATCAGTTCTTGAAGAAGAGTGTATGCATGCTTGATTATTTTTTCCGCTTTTGAATCTCTCAAGATTGATATGGGGTTTAGACCATGCTATCGGGACAAAATCAGTCAGTCCTTGAAGAAGAGTGTATGCCTCCTTGATTATTTTTTGTTGTGCCCAGGATTCATGAGAAAGTAAGTCTAGTGTGTTCCCCTGGGGAGAAGATAACCCCACCCACACCTACCACCCCAAAAACATATTTTTGTTAAAAGACAAAATATGAGGCACAAAATAAGAGATGGATGCCTCATAGATTGTAGTGTAAAAGATGACTAAGATAAAAACAACAATATATAATAGGTAGAAAAACATATTTTTGTTAAAAGACAAAATATGAGGCACAAAATACGAGATGGATGCCTCATAGATTGTAGTGTAAAAGATGACTAAGATAAAAACAAGAATTAACTTTGTTCAATGGAATAAATAAATCATGGGCAGTAAGAGTACCTTCCTCCATGCCTACAAAATACCATGCTTGCATCTCGTGCTTCTTTCTGTAAGCCATGGCTCCATGAGAAAGTAAGTCTAGTGTGTTCTCCCGGGGAGAAGATAACCCCACCTGCACCTACTATTAAAATGTTGATGTGCTCGTTTCACCATAGACAACCCAATATTGTCTCCCAACCATAGGCATGCCACCCCTGAGCACTTTAACTTTTGACAGAGAGAATGATTCCGAAAAACCACAATATCATTAAGAAAGTGCACCTTCTCCAAGGACATCGCACCAAAAAGATATCCCAAGACCACAGACTAAGAACCAATCACCACTACAGTAGATGTAACTCTCCTCTAGACTTGCACAACTCTTAGCTTGTATGAGAGAGTAAGTGAATGTATACAAATGAGCTCAAGCACCTCCTATTTATAGTGGTTCTTGTCACGTATCTAGGATGACTTCTCCTTCTAGAAGCTAATCCTTTAATATTAATTATTTCACTGAGTCGACTTGTCTTCTAGGGTTTTTACACATGTGTTTAGGATTTCTCTAGCTTTCAGAATATTATATTCTAGTCAAAGGTTACACATGGAGGTTAATACCTCCTGCAACTGCCATAATATTAACACTCCCTCCTATCTAGGGAGGTATTAACTATAATGGTATCAAACACATCCATCCATTTCACATGGTATGGGCAAGGTTCACATAGTCTTGCAAACCATTCTACATGTAGCATCATCATATCCACACAAGCTATCTCATGATCACGCAGATCAAGTTATGAGCATCATCATCACTATCAATATCATCTGGTAGCATCCTAACATCAAAATATATCATTTGTTTGCATCATCTCTCAAGGCCATAATGCATCTGAGTAATCGGGCATGATGTTGAATAAGTCATGTATTGCACTTAGTGCACTCAACAGAGTGATATAGAGACTACTCTTCCTATCCTGGTCACTACCTGTGACATAGAAAGAATGATTGTCCCAACAAATGTTGAAAGCCACGCCATGGGCTACAAGGACCATTCTTCCCACTCTGGTCACTACTGTGAACTTAGGAAGAATGATTGTCTTGGACCATTTTCCCCCCTCTGACCACTATTGTGAACTCATGGAAAATGTATGTCTTGTACCAATCTGCCCACTCTGGTCACTACTTTGAACTCAGGGAGACGAACCACTCTACCTGTCTGGGAACATCCCCAGGAGAATAGCTCTCCTAGACCATTCTACCTGTCCAGACAATTCCACAGGAGAATAGTTGTCCATGGTACACCAACAATCTATTATGTCTGGACCATTCTCCACCTAGAGAATGTATGTCCACCAACACACTTACTATCCACGATGCCATATATCAACACTCCCTCTCAACCGAGGAAGTCATATTCTCCTTTTCAACCAATGAGGGTATCTCCACAAGTCCCAGCTTGTCCCTCGAGTATGCAAACTTTATCTTCGACATAGGTTTTGTCAAAATATCAGTTGTATGGTCATTGGTATAGATGTATTGGAGAATCACTTCTCCCTTCTAGACTTTATCACAGATAAAATAATACTTGATCTCAATGTACTTCGACCTACCATGGAACACAGGGTTCTATGAACGCTTCACACAACTCTGATTATCACACTATATCACAGTCGAATCCAACACCTGATCAAATAGTCCATAAATCAGCTTACAAAGCCATATTGCTTCTGTACAAGCATCACAAGCTGCAATATACTATGCTTCTGCAGTTTTGAGTGCAACAAAATTTTGTTTCTTGCTAGCTTGTCATATCATAGCAAAGCCCAAACTGAAACATATACCAGAAGTACTATTTCTTTCATCTGCACTCCCTGCCCAATCTGAATCAGTAAATACATGCAGTTGTACGCCATTGTTTGAGGCATATCTCAAACCATAATTTAGCGTCCCATGAAGATATCTCAAAATGTGCTTTGCAGCTATCCAATGCTCATTTCTAGGTTCCACCTGGAACTAGATCAATGTGTTCACATCAAAGAAAATGTCTGGTCGAGTACTAACCAAATACATAAATGAGCCAATCAATTGTCGATACAGGGACAAGTCTACTGGATCAGAATCAAAGTCTCTCAGCTTATTTATATCTGTCACCATGGGAGTTGCCATGGATTTGCAATCCATCATATCAAACTTCTAAAGGATTTTTACAACATTCTTCCCTTGCCCCAGAAAGATTTCACCATGCTTCTTCCATACTTCTAGTCCCAAATAATAATGCATGAGACCAAGATCCTTCATATCGAATTCAGAGGCTAACTCCCTCTTACATTGAATAATGAGAGGCTCCGCACCTATCAGAAACAAATCATCAACTTATAGTAGCAAGATCACAGGTGCATCATTCACAACCTTGTAATAAAGGGTTGTATCAGCATAGCTCTTGGAAAATCCAAGTCTCGTGAAGTAACTATCAATTCGTGCATACTGAGCTCTTGGAGCTTGCTTGAGCCATACAAGGCCTTCTTTAATTTGCATACATGGGTTACTCTCGGGTATACCTCAAAACCTCGAGGTTTCTCTATGCATACTTCTTCCTCAATTACTCCATTGAGAAAAGCGGTCTTTACATGCATCTGAGGTAAACTCCAACCCATGGATGCTGCAAGAGATATGATGGCTCTAATAGAGGTGTATCTAGCAACTAGAGAAAACGTCTCATCATAGTCTTCTCCCTCCTACTAGGAGAACCCTCTAGCCACAAATCTTTCCTTGTATTTATCGATACTCCCATCTACTGCATGCTTTATCTTGTAAACCCATTTTGAAGTGACTACAAACTTTCCTTCAGGTCTAGGCACAATTTCCCATACATCATTTTTCATGATGGATTTATATTCTTCCATCATAGGTTCCTTCCATTCTTTCTTCTTGACTACTTCTTCAAAGGCAGAAGGTTCTGCATTGACAAGACTTGTCATGAGTGTCGCATAACTAGAGAATATTTTGGGCCTCTTGCTTTCCCTGAAGGTGCCACTGGGAGCTTTATGTCATTCTGCTTCTTGTAGGGTGGATTCGAGACATGTTGGTCATTTTTTGGTCTCAGGTACAATAATTGGTTCCAAAGGTTCAAGTCATTGTTCAGGTTCTTCATTGGGATGTTCTGGAGAACATGTAGTTTATTCCTTGGGACCTTCATGTTCTTCTTTTATCGTTGGAATCCATGGAATCTTCTATAGATTTCCTAAAGGAAAATTTTTCATCAAAATTCACATCTCTGTTGATTTCAACCTTCTGTTGACTTGGAACATAGATTATGTAAGCTTTTGATGACTCACTATATCCAACAAATATGTCCTTCTTTCTTGAAGGTTCCAACTTCTTTCTTTTGTCCTTGGGAACATGAATATAGACAAGACAACCAAATATCCTCAAGTGTTCAACACTTGGCTTCTTTCCAGAGAAAGCTTCTTCTGGAGTCATGTTCTTCAACATATGATGAGGACTTCTATTCTGAACATATACAACTTTCACAGTTGCTTCTCACCATAGAAACATGGATAGATTCATGTCATCCAACATTGCCTTAACAGATTCTTCAATGGAACTGTTCGTTCTTTATGCCACACCATTCTATTGAGGATTATGTGGGACACTTATCTCCCTCCTAATCTCGACTACTTTACAAAAGGAAATGAGCTCCTTGGAGGTGTATTCCCCTCCATTATCATATCTTAGTGTATTGATCTTCTTGTCTGTTTGGTTTTCCACTTCAACTTTGAATTCTTGGAATTTGCTAAATACTTCATCCTTTGTCTTCAATAGGTACATCCAGGTTTTTCGTGAGAAGTCATCGATGGATGTTGCACAGTAGAGAGAGCCTCCTAGAGATTTCACTGACATAGGACCACATACATCTGAGTGTATCAGATCCAAGATCTCCTTGGATCTATTCTCACTGCTTGGGAATGGCTTCTTAATATTCTTCCCAAGTGCACATCCTCTGCAAACACCTTCATGTACTGATTGTAGTTCTGGTATGCCTACAACCACCTGCTTTAGAGATGGAAATTCTTGACAATGAAGGTGAGCATACCTTCTATTCCATAACTCACTGGGATTAATTTCATCATGTACGAGAGCTTGAGCATCTTGAGCATCTTGACCTAGAAGTTTATACAATCTTCTTTCACGAATACCAATAAATCTAACATCTTCTATTTTTTAATATTTAGACCATATGAGTACTTTTCCATCGACAAAGACTATTCTATCTCCTTTGTCTTCTAAACAAGAAATAGTACTAAATTCTTTTTCAAACCAGGTACACACAAAACATTACTAAGATGAACATTGTTACTTGATTCCAATTCGATAGAGGCTTTTCCAATTCCCTTGACTGCATAAGAGTTCTTGTCTCCAAGTTCCACTCTATGAGATATTTTCTTTTCATTCATGCTTGAGAATTTTTCACAGTCACCTGTCATATGTCTGGAAGCTCCACTATTGTTTAGCCACATGGTGTCTTCAAGAGATCCTGCAAGAGATGAGTAGTAGAAGAAATTTGTTTCTTCATGCTTGGATTTCTTTGAAGGTACTTCATCATTAGCAGTTGACGCATGGTGTTTTTCCTTTCTTTTCTTTGCTAATTCAGGACACTAATGTTTGTAGTGGCCATATTTATTACAACCAAAACATTGTACTTTTGACATGTCTTTCTTATGATTGGATTTCTTTCTTGAACCAAATCCTTTTCTTACCTCCATGTCTCTTGAACTTTGTTGCATAGGCTTGAGCATCCTATTCCTTTTGAGATCTTCCCTTTGAGTTGATCCTTGTCTCTTCTCGTGTGCAAAAGGTCCAAAGTTCTTCAAACGTGGGAAACTCATTTCTTGTGTTCATGCTTGCAACACATGCATCCCACGATCTAGAAATACCATTAAGTGCAATATTCACAAGTTCCTTTTATGGAATAACTTCTTCAATAACTTGTAGTTGATCTCTCAAATGAGAATTACTTACAAAGTATGGAACTACAATGTCATCCTTAGTCATCTTTGTGTCATGAAGCTCATTATTTAAACTCATCACTTGTCCAATATTTCTGATTGCAAAAAGGTTATTTAGGGAATCATACATCTTCTTGGATGAGTCAAGATTGGATATGTAGGGTATCAAGTGATCTTTGATGGAGTCCACAATGATACTCATGGCATTGATGTCATTGTCCTTGAACTTCTCCATTGTTGCAAAATTATGAGGTTCCTTCTATTTTCCTGCTTCAAACTATGGTTCCACGATCTTGCCCTTCACGATATCTAGAAATTTGTTATTGGCAAGGATGAGGTCAATCCTTGTCTTCCATGCTATGAAATTTGAAGCTCCTTCTAGCTTGTTCTCTGAATTCATAGAGTAAGTCATGACTGCCTTTGAATTTTAATTTGACCAGTCAAACTTGACTTTGACCCAAAAATTTAACCTTGACATTTTTTCTAGCTGAAGGTACAAAGGGGTGCGCTAGGCTAAGGTGCACTATAATATCCAAGAATTATGCCAAGCCTTTAACTTAAAGTGCCCAAAGAATTAAGTTAGGGTTTGTTGCAGCTGCAAAATAAAAAACTCTAGTTGCAGTTGCAATTGGTGCTACAACAAGCTTGGCAAATAACTGTTGATCAACCTTCCAATGGTTAGATTGTTCTGAAGGTATTGTGGGCCCATAACATGTTAAAATGTTGATGTTCTTGTTTCACCATAGTCAATCCAATATTGTCTCCCAACCATAGGCATGAAACCACCCCCGAGAACTTTAACCTTTGACAGAGAGAATGATTCTGAAAAGCCACAATATCATCAAGAAAGCGCACCTTCTCCAAGGATAGCACACCAAAAAGATATCCCAAGACCACAGACCAAGAACCAATCGCCACTACAGTAGTTGCAGCTCTCCTCTAGACTTGCAGAACTCTTAGCTTGTATGAGAGAGTCAGTGAATGTGTACAAATGAGATCAAGAACCTCCTGTTTATAGTGGTTCTTGTCACCTATCTGGGTCGACTTGTCCTTCTAGAAGCTAATACTTTAATATTAATTATTTTATTGAGCCGACTTGTCTTCTAGGGTTTTTACACATCCGTTTAGGATTTCTCTGGCTTTCGAAATATTATATTCTAGTCAAAGGTTACACATGGAGTTTAATACCTCCCACAACTACCATAATATCAACACCTACCACCTCAAAACAATATATAATGGCATTGTATAACTATTCTATGTTTTCATTTTTTTCGTCGAAATTCGGTGACATAAATCTACACAAAATCTCAATTTTATGTTGTTTAAATTGCATTTTTGAATCCAGAAATGGATTCAACATGTTGAAAAACACATGGAGCACTCAGATTATACAGAAATAACCACTCAAATATGCAGATCTAACCATTTTTTGCCATATTTCGAGAAAAAATGAACAAAAAATATCACCAGAAAAAGGAAAAAGCGTAGAACAGTTAGACTACAACATATATAATAGTTAAAAGAACATATTTTCATTAATAGAAAAAATACGAGGCACAAAATATGATATGGATGTCTCATAGATTGTAGTGTAAAAGACGATTAAGATCAAAACAAGAGTTAACTCTGTTTCATGGCATAAATGAATCATTAGAAGCCGAAATTAGGAGAGCAGCTTCCTCCATTCCTACAAGATACCATGCTTGCATCTCATGTTGCGTATTCGACTACTTCTTTTTGTCAACTATGGCTTGTCAATTATGTTGTCCTTCCCACTATAATATTGTACAATAGTAGTTCATTTGGAACCTCATTTGAGTTGCAATACAACTTAAGCTAATCCATTAGGATAGAATTTGACATCTAGAATCTTATGAACACCTTGATCCATTCTTTCCAACAGAAAATACTCTGAATCCATTGCCATTAATCATTTTTGTCAAATAATTTTGGCATAGGTTTTCCAGCATATTCATTTGTCGTTCACTATTTGAAAACCATGTAATGCAATTCAACATGGTTTCAAGCATGAAAAACATTGGTAATCAAGAAAATGACATAAATAGGGTTGAGGTACTACAAGTAAGTTCATAGTTTTAATACTAAATATCCATACAACTTTGTCTAGTAATCTCAACTATCAATAACCAAACTTGCAAGAATTGTTTGCTTCCTACAATGTTGTCATTAATAATCCAATATTGGTTTCAATTATTGTTGATCTGGAACAAAGATATTGGAATTGACTAGACATATGGAGTGTCATGCGTTGTGCAAAGGAATATAGTCTACTTTAATAGTTTACTATGAGTAAATTGAGTAGTTTTAGATTGAACCAACTTCAAAGAGGATTTGGTTGAACAGATTCAGAGCATTCCTGACTCATGCAAAGTAACTTGAAGTTGGTTGGGTTAATACCCTAGAAACTTAATCATGTGCATGGGGTTACTCACCAAATATGAATTCTAGGCATAGAACTAATATCACCTTCATGCAGGCTAGCTACATAAATATTGATCCAGGTGGATATCGATGGCCACCCACCTTTTCCAGCCGGCTCAAACAACTTTCTGGCAATTTTGGTAATTTACTATTTTTAGCAGTTTTTCGGGTCCTGAACTTACAAAGCCGTTTTGAGGCCCTAAATGATGTTTTTTTGGGTATGTAGCAATCAAAATAGTTCATCATGAAAATTTTGTCAATAATTGTAGTCCTTGGATATATATTTCCAACGGGCTATCGTACACCTAAAATAGAGATCGTATGCAAAAGTTACAACCTCGGGAAGTTGATGTACCGACTTATCCAAATGGGGCCCACATGACTTTTGGCACTTCATCTCCTAGGGTTAGGTTTTTGCATGTCTAGGGTTTTTGACACTCCTGTTTATTGTAAAAAGGCCTTTAGATCCTCATTGTAATCATGTTCTTGTGAATGAACGCAGTTGTCACATCTCTTCTCAGAGATAAGCCGCCACCATTCCAACAAGCTTGTTTTCCGCTGCATTTTACAGTTTCAGCTTATTTCCTTATTGAATAGAAAACCAATTTTATTGTATCTCTGTTATTATGTGTTAAGGATCTGTTAATAATCTGTAGTCATTTTGTTTTTCTCATAAAATCCATATCAGTGGTATCAGAGCAGTATTTTCCTTGTCGTCTTAATGCATGTCCCCAACGAGGTCAGAGTACAAAGAATTGGGTCTCGAGCTTGTTTCTCTTGAGGATCAAAGATCTCACACACCCAAGCGACCTCTCATGGCAGGAGAAAAGAAAGATGATGGGACAGAAGATCCTTTCAAAATGTTGCTTGAGTAAGCCCTCAAGCAACATAGGAATGAGATGATGGATAGTTTCATGCAAATCCTTCGGCGACTACCAACAGGCGACACATCTTCTTCGAGCTGAGGCGCCACCCCCTTCAATGTACAAATAAAATTCGATATTCCTGTATTTGAAGGTTAGATAAACGTAGATGGTGTATACAAGTGGTTGAATCTACTAGAAGGGAATTTTTCTTTCCATAACTTTTCGAATAGAGAAAAGATTACTTTTGCGCTCCTCAAAGTCATTCCCCATGTAAAAGATTGGTGGGAAACCTTCTGTGAGCAAAAGGAAAGAGAGGAACCCTCGTTATTTACAGTCACAACCACCTGGGAATCCTTCAGGGATGCTATTAAGGAGAAATACTACCCTGTTGGAAGTTATGATGTCTTGTATACCAAATGGACCACACTGCGGAAAGAAAGAGACCAAGCAGTGCCAGAGTTCACAAATATCTTCTATACCTTGCATACCAAGATGGGTATCAAAGATTCATTTCAAAATATGGTGCTCAAGTATTGTGGTTCTCTGCATAGATACATCTAGACCGAAATGGAATTTCTGGACACCTTGTCCTTGGGCACGGCCTAGTGATATTCCATAAAAAATCGAGCAGAAGCTCAAACAAAAGACGCGACAATTTGGGCCTGGGAACCCCTCACAACAAAAGCCAGGAAAGGGTGGCCCCAACCCATAGAACAAAGGACAGAACAAATATGGATAGTATTAGGACAAATTGTCCACCCACAAGCAAAGAAGGACACCAAAAAGACAAAGAAAGATACCGGGAAGTGGTGCAACTTTCATAAGATCCCTTGGCATAACACTGTTGATTGTCACTCAAAGCAGTTGTTAGTGGTCGAAGTGAAAACCTCTAAATCAGATGAGGGTTTTGAATCTGTGTCAGAACCAGCAAGGGGAAGAAAGATCATTGATGTGGAACCCAATGCCACCGTTGCTATCACCAAGCTCCAACCTGATGAACCAGATGAGCCAAAAGAAGGAGAGCGCCTCTTCCATTCACAAATGTGGGTAAAAGGCACCCCGTTGCACTTCATCGTTGATAGCAGTAGCCAAAAGAACCACATTTCAACAAAGGTTGTGAAGTGGATGGCCCTGCCGACAACGCCACACCCACAACCCTCCACCATTGGATGGCTCCACCAAGGAAGTGATCTCTGCATTAGCCAACGATGTCGATTGTCGTACGACATCAAGCCCTTCAAAGACAAGGTATTGTGTGATGCTTCTCATATTGAAGTTTGTGATGTTCTTTTGGGCCAACCTTACTTATGGAAACTCTATGTTGTATATGATTCTAGGACTTATAGTGTTATTATTACTTTGAACAGGAAATTGTACATAATACTTGAGGCAGTCCCACCTAGTGTTATTTTCGAGATCTCTGTCAAGCAATGCAGGAAGGTCATCTCTCAGACGGGGAAGTTTGTATTCTTCGTGATTCACTCTCGGAATGAGCGAAAGATCACAACCACATATAGGGTCTCTATGACTGACCTCTCCACACAACATAAGCAAGTAGATAAGGTCATCAAAGAATACTTATATATCTTCTCCTCACCTACCAGGGTACCTCTGCACTGTCAGGTCAAGCATCCCATCGATATGACCGCCAGTGCATCTCTACCCAATGGGCCAGTCTATCGCCGCTCTACGTTAGAGAATGAGGAGATCAATAGACATATCCAAGAACTATTCCACAAGGGGCACATCCATCCCAACTCATCACCTTGTGGGAGCCCAATCGTGATGGTACAGAAGAAAGATGGAACCCGGTGACTCTGCATTGATTACTATGCCCTGAATAAAATCACAGTCAGAAACTGGTATCCAATTCCCCGAATCGACGACCTCCTTGATCAACTCACAGGGGCCAAATACTTCTGTATGATTGATATGAAGTCTGGATACCACCAGGTCCCGATAGAACAAACAGATGTATGAAAGACTACCTTCAAGTCAAAGGAAGGCCTTATTGAATGGTTGGTCATGCCCTTTGGTTTGAAAAATGATCCAACCACTTTCATGAGGATGATGAATGATATCCTGTGACCATTCATCAATAATTTTTTAGTGGTGTATCTAGATGACATTCTCATTTACAACAAGTCTTGGGCATAACACTTGCAGCATATTCATCAGGTTCTGCACACCCCGTGACAGCACAAGATATACGCCAACTTGGAAAAATGCTCCTTCGACATGGACAGGGTCCATTATCTGAGCTACATTGTTTATCAACATGGAGTACATGTGGATCCATCCAAGATCCAAGTCATCCATGACTGGCCAACCCCAACCACACTCATTGAGCTTCAAAGCTTCTTGGGCCTTGCCAATTTCTACCATAGGTTCGTGTTGGGATTCTCCCATATTGCATGGGACCTCAGCCAAATAACCAGGGGTGGTGGTAAGGAAAAATTTGCGTGGGGATGGTCCCAACAACAAGCGTTCGATGATTTGAAGCAATGCTTGTGTTCAACCCTAATACTTTCACTACCATACCTGAAACAACTCTTTGAGATTGAGACATATGCTTCAGACTATGTTGTGGGCGTCGTTCTCACTCATCAAAGCCACCCCATGGCCTATCATAGCGAGACACTATCATATGTTGTCCATAAGTACCCTACTTACGACAAAGAAATGTACTCCATTGTGCAAGCTTGCCGCCAGTGTAGAAATTACATTCTTGGGAAGGAGATAGTCATCCACGTTTATCATAAGCCACTGCAGTTCATGCAGACATAAGGCAAATTACATAATGACCACCATCAAAAGTGGTCCACATACTTACAAAAATTCCACCTTAACATCAAGTATAAAATAGGAAGCACCAATCGTGTCACTGATTGCCTCAGTAGACCGCCAGTCACGACACTCACCATGGTGCTAGACTCTTGCGACCATGAGACTTCTAGATGTCCCCAACTCTATGAGATAGATCCGGACTTCACCACCACCTACCAAATGTTGGATGAAAATTCAATTGTCAATAATTTCCATCTTCAGGATGGGTTTTTGTGTCATCTAGGCCATATATGCATTTCATCAAGCGAGCGAGCGAAGCTGATCTGGGAAGCCTACTACAGTCGGGTGGCAGGACACTTCGACGTCAAAAAGACAGTGGCGATGCTACATAAACATTTCTACTGGCTGGAACTTCGATAGGAGGTCAACAAGTATATCGGATCTTGCACTGCCTGCACTATTGTCAAACCAACCAGTAAGAAACAGGGCATGTACACCCCTCTTCCTACTCCTGATGGGCCATGGGAATCCATCTCAATGGACTACATGTCGGGCCTCCTGTCCAACAAGCGCGGAAATGACTGTGTTTTTGTGGTTGTTGATCGCTTTTCTAAGATGGCAATTATGGTTGCCTGCAAGAAGAGCATCACAACAGAAGCCACTGCCAAGATATTCTTTGAACGAGTCTGGGTAAATTTTGGAATACCACAAACCATTGTTTCAGATCAGGACAATCTATTTCTCAGCACATTTTGGTCGAGCCTCTGGTCACTGCTGGACACCAAGCTCACCAAATCCACGACATTCCACCCCCAGACAGATGGCCAAAATGAGGTCGTAAATCGAATGATCATTCATATCCTGTGCATGTATAATTCCAAGAACCTTTTCACATGGGATGAGAGTCTTCCCTATGTCCAACATTGCTACAACTGAGCCCTGCATAACTCAACTAGCCACATCCCCTTTCAGGTGGGGTTAGGATTCCAACCATTGGGTCCCATAGATGTTGCACTTCCCCTTGCGGTCACCTCGACCGAATCATCTCCTGCTCCAATTGAAGCTGACAAAGCCACTCGGTTCATTGAGAAGATCCAACATATCCACCAAAAGGTTCAGGATATCCTGCAGAAGTCCAATGACAAGTACAAGCAACGCCATGATCAACATTGGGTGCCACATAAGTTTCAGGTGGGCGACAAATTTTGGTTGCACTTGCAGGACCCCATCAGAAGATTTGCCCACTCTGTTATGGGCCATACACCATCACCAAGGCTATGGGGGATAATGCGTTTGAGCTCAACATTCCTCCTTTCCTTGGCCTGCACCCAGTGTTCAATGAGGACCTCCTTCAACCTTATTTCCCACCATTATTGGACATCTCAGACGTAGTAGAACAACTGACACCAACAAAGCTCAACCCCGACTGCATACAACATGAATCTAGTGATCAGATTGTGGACACATAGATAAAGGGCACTCGACAACAAAGGATCCATTTTTATCGAGTCGTCAAACTAGGGCAACTCCTGCACCAAGGCAAGTGGCTCACCCAGGGCCAAATTCAACAAAAATTTCCTCATCTGATGGGGGAACTCAACACAATGGATACCATTACTTCCTAAGGAGAGAGGATTGATCCAGGTGGATATTGGTGGCCACCCATATTTTCCAGCTGGCTCAAAACAAGTTTCTGGCAATTTTGGTAATTTACTATTTTTAGCAGTTTTTTGGGCTCCAACCGGAAGGCGGCTCCAACCACCTATCCTTTCCCCCTCCTGTCATCTTGAAATATAAGTGCCAAATGTAGACAACCTGACACTATCACTGAATCAACCACTATCACTGTCACTTTTTCACTGTGAACTTGTACCAAAAACCTGTAACAACCTGTACCAAGAAACCTATACTAACAACTTGTAACAACCTATACCAAAAACCTATAAAATCACCTGTACCAACAATCTGTAACAAACAACATGCGCTAATAATCTGTCACAATAATCCCATAAACCAATCATGTACATCAACAACTAGCACAACCTATACCATCGCAAGTGCATCAACCATGCACATCATAACACCTCACAACCATCACCAATACCAATATCTCTATGCCACATCAACCATAAAACATGAACCAAAATCACTACAAATATGTCCAACAATATTACCAACAAGTGCCTCTAACAATGTACCAAGCATGTACAGACCATGTTGATGTACGAAGTTTTTTGGGTATGTAGCAATCAAAAATATTCTTCAAGAAATTTTTGTCAACAATTGTAGTCCTTGTATAGATCTTTCCAACGGGCTATCGTACGCCTAAAACGAAGATCGTATGAAAAAGTTACGACCCCGGGAAGTTGATGTACTGACTTACACAAACGGGGCCCACATGACTTTTGGCGCTTCATGATATGGATTTTATGAGCAGAATGAAATGACTACAGATTATTAATAGGTGCTTAACAAAAAATAATATAGATATAGTAAATCTGGTTTTCTATTCAATAAGGAAATAACTGAAACTATAAAATGCAGCGAAAACAAGCTTACTCGAATGGTGACGACTTATCTCTGAGAAGAGATGTGACGGCTATGTTCATTCGCAAGAAGATGATTACAATGAGTCTCTGAAGGCATTTTTACAATAAACAAGAATTCCAAAAACCCTAGACATCCAAAACCTAACCCTAGGAGATGAAGCGCCAAAAGTCATGTTGGCCCCGTCTGGGTAAGTTAGTACATCAACTTCCCGGGGTCGTAACTTTTGCATACGATCTTTGTTTTAGGCGTATGATAGCCCATTGGAAAGGTATCATCGAGGAGATTCATTTTGGAGGATAAAAAATGCCTTTAATTATCTTTGAGAAGATCTATCCCGAAAAACCTTCATTTAGGCCCTCAAAATGGCCCCAGAAGTTAAAACTGCTAAAAATAGTAAATTGACAAAATTGATAGAAAATTGTTTTGAGCCAGTTAGATAAGGTGGGTAGCCACTGATATCCACCTGGATCAATCATCCCTCCTTAGGAAGAAATGGTATCCATTGCGTTGATTTCCCCCATCAGATGAGAAAATTTCTACTGAATTTGGCCTCGGGTGAGCCACTTGCCTTGGTGCAGGAGCTACCCTGCTTTGACGACTCAATAAAGATGGATCCTTTGTTGTCGAGTGCTCTTGATATGTGTGTCCACAATCTGATCGTTGTATGTCTGTTGTATGTAGTTGGGGTTGATCTCTGTTGGTGTCAGTTGTTCTGCCATGTCTGAGGTGTCCAATAATGGTGGGAAATAAGGGTGAAGGAGATCCAAGTTGAACACTGGGTGCAGGCCAAGGAAAGGATGAATGTTGATCTCAAAAACATAATCCACCACAACCTTGGTGATGGTGTAAAAACCATAACGGAGTGGGCGAATATTTCGATGGGGTCCCGTAAGGCGTTCTTTCTGAAAGTGCAACCAAACTTTGTCGCCCACCTGAAACTTATGTGGCACCTGATGTTGATCATGGCATTGCTTGTACTTGTCATTGGACTTCTGTAGGATATCCTGAACCTGTTGGCGGATGTGATGGATCTACTCAATGAACTGGATGGCTTTGTCAGCTTCATTTGGAGCAGGATATGAGTCAGTTGAGGTGACCGCAAGGGGAAGTGCAACATCTATGGGACCCAATGGTTGGAATCCCAACCCCACCTGAAAGGGGTTGTGGTTGGTTGAGTTATGCAGGGCTCGGTTGTAGCTATGTTGGACATAGGGAAGACTCTCATATCATGTACGAGGGTTCTTTGAATTATACATGTGAAAGATATGCACAATTATTTGATTTACAACCTCGGTTTGGCCATCTGTCTGGGGGTGGAAGGCCATGGATTTGGTGAGCTTGTTGTCCAGCAGTGACCAGAGGCTCGACCAGAATGTGCTGACAAATCAATTGTCCCGATTTGAGACAATGGTTTGTGGGATTCCAAAATGTACCCAGACTCATTCAAAGAAGAGCTTGGCAGCGGCCTTTATTGTGATGTTCTTCTTGCAGGCAACCAGAATCACCATCTTAGAAAAGTGATCAACAACCACAAAAACACAGTCATTTCCCCACTTGGTGGATGGGAGGCCCGACAAGTAGTCCATTGAGATGGATTCCCATGGCCTGTTAGGAGTAGGAAGAGGGGTGTACATGCCCTGTTTCTTAGTGGTCGGTTTGGCAATAGCATAGACAGTGCAGGACCTGATATACATGTTAAACTCTTGTCGAAGTTTCGGCCAATAGAAATGTTTCTGTAGCATCACCAATGCCTTTTCGATGCTGAAGTGTCCTGCCACCCGACTATAGTGGGCTTCCTAGATCAGTTTTTCTCGCTCGCTTGCTGGAACACAGATATGGCCCAGATGACACAACAACCCATCCTGAAGATGGAAATTATAGACAACTATTTTTTCACCCAACATTTGGTAGGTGGTGGCGAAGTCCGGGTCTATCTCATAGAATTGGGGCCATCCAGAGGTCTCATAACCGCAGGAGTATAGCACCATGGTGAGTGACGCGACTGTCAATCTGCTGAGGAAATTGACGACGTGATTGGTGCTTCTTGTTTTATACTTGATGTTGAGGTGGAATTGTTGCAAGTATGTCAACCACTTTTGATGGCAATCATTCTACAATTTTCCTTATGTCTGCATGAACTGCAATGGCTTATGATCAGTGTGGATGACTGTCTCCTTCCCAAGGATGTAATGTCTCCACTGGAGGGAGACTTGCACAGCGGATTACATTTATTTGTCATAATTAGGGTACTTACGGACAACATATGATAGTGTCTCACTATGATAGGCCATGGGGTGGCCGTGCTGAGTGAGAACGGTGCCCACCACATAGTCTGAAGCATTTGTTTCTATCTCAAAGGGCTGCTGCAGGTCTGGTAGTTAAAGTACTGGAGTTGAGGACAAGCGCTGCTTCAAATCGCCGAATGCTTGTTGTTGGGACCTGACCCATAATAATTTCACCTTACCACCACCCTTGGTTATTTGGCTGAGGGCCCATGCAATATGGGAGAATCCCAATACGAACCTGCGGTAGAAATTGGCAAGGCCCAAGAATATTTGAAGTTCAGTGAGTGTGGTTGGGGATGGCCAGTCACACATGACTTGGATCTTGGCTGGATCCACATGTACGCCATGTTGATCAATTATGTAGCCCAGGTAATGGACCTTGTCCATGTCGAAGGATCATTTTTCCAAGTTGGCATATAGCTTGTGCTGCCGCAAGGTGTGTAGAACCTGATGAATATGTTGTAAGTTTTCGGCCCAAGTCTTGTTGTAAATGAGAATGTCATCTAGATACACCACTACAAAATTATTGGTGAATGGTCGTAGGATATCGTTCATCATCCTCATGAAAGTGGCTAGAGAATTTGTCAAACCAAAGGGCATGACCAACCATTCAAAAAGGCTTTCATTTGACTTGAAGGTGGTCTTCCATACATCTGTGTGTTATATTAGGACCTGGTGGTAGCCAGACTTCAGATCAATCTTACTGAAGTATTTGGCCCCCATGAGTTGATCAAGGAGGTCATCGATTCAGGGAATTGGGTACCAGTTTCTGACTGTGATTTTATTCAGGGCTCGATAATCAATGCAAAGTCACCAGGTTCCATCTTTCTTCTGTACCATCACAATTGGGATCCCGCAAGGTGATGATCTAGGGCAGATGTGCCCCTTTTGGAGCAGTTCTTGGATCCATCGCTTGATCTCCTCATTATCTAATAGAGAGTAGGGTGCCTTTTATCCTCATCAGTGAATGGAAGAAGCATCCTCCTTCTGGCTCATCTGGTTCACCAGGATGGAGCTTGGTGGTAGAAACGGTGGCATTGGGTTTCACGTCAATGATTCGTCTTCCACTTTCTAGTTCTGGTTCAGAGTTTGAACCCGCATCTGATTCAGAGGCTTTCACATTGTTTGTTTTGATCGACATTCAACAGTGTTATGCTAAGGGATCTTATGGAAGTCACACCACTTCCTGGTATCTTTCTTTGTCTTTACGGTGTCCTTCTTTGCTTGCGGCTTGGACTGGTTGTCCTGATACTGTCCATATTTTCTCTGTCCTTTTTTCTGTGGGTTGGGGCTGCCCTTTCCTAGATTTTGTTGTGAGGGGTTCCTAGGACCAAATTGGCGTGTCTTTTGTTCGAGCTTATGCTCGATTTTGACGACATATCGGTAGGAAGCGCCCAAGGATGAGATGTCCAGAAATTCCATTTTGGTATGGATGTATCTATGTAGAGCGTTGCAATAATTGAGCACCATATTTCGCTTTGCATATTTGATACCCATCTTGGTGCACAAGGTATGAAAGATATTTGTGAAATCTGGTACTGCTTGGTCTCTTTCTTGCCGCAGTGTGGTCCATTTGGTATACAAGTCATCATAACTTCCGACAGGGTAGTATTCTTCCTTAATAGCATCCCTGAAGGATTCCCATGTGGTTGTGACTATAAATAATGAGGGTTCCTCTATTTCCTTTTGCTCACAGAAAGTGTCCCACCAATCTTTGACATGGGGAATGACTTTGAGGAGCACAAAAGTAATATTTTCTCTATTTGAAAAGTTATGGACAAAAAACTACCCTTCTAGTAGATTCAAACACTTGTCTATGTCATCTGTTTCTATCTAACCTTCAAATATTGGAATATCGAAGTTTATTTGTACCTTGAAGGGGGCGGCACCTCCACTCAAAGAAGATGCTTCGCCTGTTGGTAGTTGTCGAAGGATTTGCGCGAAACTATACATCATCTCGTTCCTTTGTTCTGTGAGGGATTCTTTAATCAATAGTTTGAAAGGATCTCCTATCCCATCATCTTTATTTTCTCCTTCGATGAGAGGTCGCTTGGGCATGCGAGAGATTTTTTCCTCAAGATAAACAAGCTCGAGACCCAACTCTTTGTACTATGACGTCTTTGGGGACATGCATTAAGACGACAAGAAGCAGACTGCTCTGATACCACTGATCCGGATTTTATGAGAAGAATGAAATTACTACAGATTATTAATAGGTGCTTAGCACAAAATAACAGAGATACAGTAAAACTGGTTTTCTATTCAATAAGGAAATAAGTTGAAACTATAAAATGCAGCAGAAACAAGCTTGCTGGAATGGTGGCAGTTTATCTCTGAGAAGAGATGTGACGATTGCGTTCATTTGTAAGAATATGATTACAATGAGGCTCTGAAGGATTTTTTACAATAAAAAGGAATGTCCAAAACCCTAGACATCCAAAAACCTAACCCTAGGAGATGAAGCACCAAAAGTCATGTGGGCCCCGTCTGGGTAAGTTAGTACATCAACTCCCCGAGGTCGTAACTTTTGCATACGATCTTCGTTTGAGGTGTATGATAGCTAGTTGTAAAGGTATCGTCGAGGATATTCATTTTGTGGGATTAATCATACCCTTTTCTATCATGGAGAAGCTCGATCCTGAAAATACTTCATTTAGGCCCTCAAAATGGCCCCGAAAGTTAAAACTGTTGAAAATAGTAAATTGCCAAAATTGCCAGAAAATTGTTTTGAGCCAGTTGGAAAAGGTGGGTGGCCAACGATATCCACCTAGATCAATCCTCCCTAATTAGGAAGAAATGGTATCCATTTCGTTGAGTTCCCCCATCATATGAGGAAATTTCTGCTAAATTTGGCCTCGGGTGAGCCACTTGCCTTGGGACAGGAGCTGCCCTTCTTTTATGACTCGATAAAGCTAGATCCTTTATTGTTGAGTGCCCTTGATCTGTGTGTCCACAATCTGATTTTTGTATTCCTGTGGTATGGAGTCAGGTTTGAGCTCTATTGGTGTCAGTTGTTCTACTACATCCGAGGTGTCCAATAATGGTGGGAAATAAGGGTGAAGGAGATCCATGTTGAACACTGGGTGCAGGCCAAGGAAAGGAGGAATGTTGAGCTCAAAAGAATTATCCCCCATGGCCTTGGTGATGGTGTACGAACCATAACGGAGTGGGTGAAGCTTTAGATGGGGTCCTGTAAGGTGTTCTTTCTGCAAGTGCAACCAAACTTTGTCACCCACCTGAAACTTATGTGGCACCCAATGTTGATCATGTCGTTGCTTTTACTTGTCATTGGACTTCTGTAGGATATCCCGAACCTGTTGGAGGATGTGCTGGATCCGTTCAATGAACTGGGTGGCTTTGTTAGATTCAGTTGGAGCAGGAGATGAATCGGTCAAGGTGACCATAAGGGGAAGTGAAACATCTATGGGACCCAATGGTTGGAATCCCAACCCCACCTGAAAGGGGCTGTGGCCGGTTGAGATATGCAGGGCTCAGTTGTAGCTATGTTGGACATAGGTAAGGCTCTCATCCCATGTATGAGGGTGCTTTGAATTATACATGGGAAGGATATGCACAATCATTCGATTTATGACCTCGGGTTGGCCATCTATTTGGGGGTGGAAGGCCGAGGATTTGGTGAGCTTGGTGTCCAGCAGTGACCAGAAGATCGACCAAAATGTGCTCAAAAATTGACTGTCCCGATATGAGACAATGGTTTGTGGGATTCAAAAATGTACCCAGGCTCATTCAAACAAGATCTTGGTAGTGGCCTCTGCTGTGATGTTCATCTTTCAGGAAACCAAAATCGACATCTTAGAAAAGTGACCAACAACCAAAAAAACACAGTCATTTCCCCACTTGGTGGACGGAAGGCCCGACATGTAGTCCATTGAGATGGATGTACATGGCCTATCAGGAGTAGGAAGAGGGGTGTACATGCTCTGTTTCTTAGTGTTCAATTTGACAATAGCACAGGAAGTGCAGGACCTGATATACTTGCTGACCTCCTATTGAAGTTTCGACCAGTAGAAATGTTTCTGTACAATCACCACTTTCTTTTTGACGTCGAAGTGTCCTACCACCCGATTGTAGTGGGCTTCCCAGATCAACTTCGCTCACTCGCTTGATGGAACACGGATATGGCCTAGACGACACAACAACCCATCTTGAAGATGGAAATTATCGACAACTACGTTTGAACCCAACATTTGGTAGTTGGTGGTGAAATTTGGGTGTGTCTCATAGATTTGGGGCCATCCAGAGGTCTCATGGCCGTAGGAGTCTAGCACCATGGTGAGTGCCACAACTAGGGGTCTACTTAGGCAGTTAGTGACGTGATTGGTGCTTCCTGTTTTATACTTGATGTGGAGGTGGAATTGTTGCAAGTATGTGGACCACTTTTGATGGCGATCAATCTACAATTTTCCTTTGTCTGCATGAACTGCAGTGGATTATGATCAGTGTGGATGACTTTCACAATGGATTACATTTCTTTGTCGTAAGTAGGGTACTTACGGACAACATCTCATAGTGTCTCACTATGATAGGCCATGGGGTGGTCGTGTTGAGTGAAAATGATTCCCACTGCATAGTTTGAAGCATTTTTCTCTTTCTCAAAGGGTTGTTGCAGGTCTGGTAGTGAAAGTACTGGGGATGAGCACAAGTGCTTCTTCAAATCGTCGAACATTTTTTTTGGGACTGGCGCCACACAAATTTCGCCTTACCACTACCCCTGGTTATTTGGCTGAGGGCCCATGCAATATGGGAGAATTCCAACATGAACCTGCGGTAGAAATTGGCAAGGCCCAAGAAGATCTGAAGTTTAGTGAGTGTGGTTGGGGCTAGCCAGTCACAGATGACTTGGATCTTGGTTGGATCCACATGTACGCCATGTTGATCAATTATGTAGCCTAGGTAATGGACCCTTTCCATGACGAAGGAGCATTTTTCCAAGTTGGCATATAGCTCGTGCTGCCGCAGGGTGTGCATAACCTAATGAATATGCTGCAAGTGTTTGGCCCAAGTCTTGCTGTAAATGAGAATGCCATCCATATACACCACTACAAAAGTATTGGTGAATGTTTGTAGGATATCATCCATCATACTCATGAAAGTGGCTGGAGCATTTGTCAAACCAAAAGGCATGACCAACCATTCAAAAAGGATTTCCTTTGACTTGAAGGCGGTTTTCCATACATCTGTGTGTTCTATCAGGACCTGGTGGTAACCAGACTTTAGATCAATCTTACTGAAGTATTGTCCCCCCTTAAGTTGATCAAGGAGGTTGTCGATTCGGGAAATCGGGTATTCATTTCTGATTGTGATTTTATTCAAAGCTCAGTAATCAATGCAGAGTCACTAGGTTCCATCTTTCTTCTGTACCAGCCCGATTGGGCTCCACAAGGTTATGATATGGGATGGATGTGCCCCTTGTGGAGCAGTTCTTGGATCTGTCTCTTGATCTCCTCATTATCTAACAAAGAGCGGTGATAGACTAGCCCATTGGTCATCGATGCGTTGGGGGTCAGATATATGGGGTGCTTGACCTGGCAGTGTAGAGGTACCCTGGTAGGTGAGGAGAAGATATATGAGTATTCTTCCATGACCTTATATACTTTCTTCTGTTGTGTGGAGAGGTCAGCTATAGAGACCCTGTATGTGTCTTTGATCTTTCTCTTATTCTGAGAGTGAATCATGAAGAAGACAAACTTCCCCGTCTGAGAGATGACCTTCCTGCATTTCTTAGAAGAGATCAAGGAAATGGCACTAGGTGGGACTACCTCAGGTATCTTGTACAATTTCATGTTCAAAGTAATAATAAAATTACAAGGCCTAGACTCATATACAACATGACGTTTCCATAAATAAGGTTGGCCTAATAGCACATCACAAACTTCGAGAGGAGAAACATCATACAATACCTCGTCTTTGAAGGGCTTGATATCGTACGACAATCGAAACTGTTGGCTTATGAAGAGATCGCTTCCTTGGTGGAGCCATCCAATGGTGTAGGGTTGTGGGTGCGGTGTTTTCGACAGGGATAGCCGCTTGACGACCTCTGCTGAGATGAGGTTCTTCTGGCTATCGCTATCAACGATGAAGTTCAACGGGGTGCCTTTTACCCACATCTGTGAATGGAAGAGGCGTTCTGAAGGATTTTTTACAATAAACATAAATGAAAAAAACCATAGACATCCAAAAACCTAACCCTAGGAGATGAAGCACCAAAAGTCATGTGGGCCCCGTGTGGGTAAGTTAGTACATCAACTTCCCGAGGTCGTAACTTTTGCATACGATCTCTATTTTAGGCGTATGATAGCCCGTTGGAAAGGTATCATCGATGAGATTCATTTTGGAGGCTCAATAATATGTTTGATTATTGTTGAGAATATCGATCCTGAAAAACCTTCATTTATACCCTCAAAATGGCCCCGAAAGTTAAAATTGCTAAAAATAGTAAATTGCCAAAATTGCCAGAAAACTGTTTTGAGCCAGTTGGAAAAGGTGGGTGGTCACCAATATCCACCTGGATCAATCCTCCCTCCTTAGGAAGAAATGGTCTCCATTGCATTGAGTTCCCCCATTAGATGAGGAAATTTTTGTTGAATTTGGCCCCGGGTGAGCCACTTACCTTAGTGTAGGAGTTGCCCTTCTTTGACGACTCGATAAAGATGGATCTTTTGTTGTCGAGTTCCCTTGCTCTGTGTGTACACAATATGATCGTTGGATGCCTATTGTATGCAGTTTGGGTTGATCTATTTTGGTGTCAGTTGTTCTGCTATGTTTGAGGTGTCCAATAATGGTGGGAAATAAGGGTGAAGGAGATCCACGCTGAACACTCGGTGCAGGCCAAGGAAAGGAGGAATGTTGAGCTCAAAAGAATTATCCCCCATGGCCTTTGTGATGGTGTACAAACCATAACAGAGTGGGCGAATTTTTTGATGGGGTCCTATAAGGTGTTCTTTTTGCAAGTGCAACCAAACTTTGTCGCCCACCTGAAACTTATGTGGCACTCGATGTTGATCATGGCGCTGATTTTACTTGTCATTGGACTTCTGTAGGATATCCAAAACCCGTTGGTGAATGTGATGGATCCGCTCAATGAATTGGGTGGCTTTGTCAGCTTCAGTTGGAGCAGGAGATGAGTCAGTGGAAGTGACTGCAAGGGGAAGTGCAACATCTATGGGACCCAACGGTTGGAATCCCAACCCCACCTGAAAGGGTTTGTGGTCGATTGAGCTATGAAGGGATCGATTGTAGCTATGTTGGACATAGGGAAGTCTCTCATCACATGTACGAGGGTGATTTGAGTTATACATGCGAAGGATATGCAAAATCATTCGATTTACGACCTCATTTTGGCCATCTGTCTGGCAGTGGAAGGCCGTGGATTTGGTGAGCTTGGTGTCCAACAGTGACCAGAGGCTCGACCAGAATGTGCTGAGAAATCGACTGTCCCAATATGTGACAATGGTTTGTGGGATTTAAAAATGTACCTAGACTCGTTCAAAGAATATCTTGGCAGTGGCCTCTCCTGTGATGTTCTTCTTGCAGGCAACCAGAATCACCATCTTAGAAAAGTGATCAACAACCACAAAAACAGTCATTTCCCCGCTTGGTGGATGGGAGACCCGACTTGTAGTCCATTGAGATGGATTCCCATGGTCTGTTAGGAGTAGGAAGAGGGTTGTACAAGCCCTGTTTCTTAGTGGCTGGTTTGGCAATAGTGGAGGCAATGCAGGACCTGATATACTTCTTGACCTCTTGTTGAAGTTTTGTCTAGTAGAAATGTTTCTGTAGCATCACCACTGTCTTTTCGACGCTGAAGTGTCTTGCCACCCGACTGTAGTGACCTTCCCATATTAGCTTCACTCGCTCGGTTGATTGAACACAGATATGGCCCATACGACACAACAACCCATCCTGAAGATGGAAATTATCGACAATTGCGTTTGCGCCCAAGATTTGGTAGGTGGTGGCGATGTTCAAGTCTGTCTCATAGATTTGGGGCCATCCAAATGTCTCATGGCCGCAGGAGTCTAGCACCGTGGTGAGTTTCATGACTGGCAGTTTGTTGAGGCAATCAACGACACGATTGGTGCTTCTTGTCTTATACTTGATGTGGAGGTGGAATTGCTGCAAGTATGTGGACCACTTTTGATGGTGATCATTCTGCAATTTTCCTTGTGTCTGCATGAACTATAGTGGCTTATGATCAGTGTGGATCACTGTCTCCTTCCCAATAATGTAATGTCTCCACTAGTGGCAGGCTTTCACAATGGAGTACATTTCTTTGTCGTAAGTAGGGTACTTATGGACAACATTTGATAGTGTCTCACTATGATAGGCCACAGGGTGGCCATGGTGAGTGAGAACGATTCTCACCACATAGTCTGAAGCATCTGTCTCGATCTCAAAGGGATGTTGTAGGTCTGGTAGTGAAAGTACTGGGGTTGAGCACAAGCACTACTTCAAATCATCGAATGGTTGTTGTTGGGACTGGCCCCACGCAAACTTTGCCTTACCACCACCCTTGGTTATTTGGCTGAGGGCCCATGCAATATGGGAGAATCCCAACACGAACCTGTGGTAGAAATTGGCAAGGCCCAATAAGCTCTGAAGCTTAGTGAGTGCGGTTGGGGCTGACCAGTCACATATGACTTTGATCTTGGTTGTATCCATGTACGCCATACTGATCAATTATGTAGCCTAGGTAATGGACCCTGTCCATGCCGAGGGAGCATTTTTCCAAGTTGGAATATACCTTATGTTGACACAGGGTGTGCAAAACCTATTGAATATGTTGCAAGTGTTCAACCCAAGTCTTTCTATAAATGAGAATGTCATCCAGATACACGACTACAAAATTATTGGTGAATGGTCGCAAGATATCGTCCATCATTCTCATGAAAGTGGCTAGATCATTTGTCAACATTTGGTAGGTGGTGGTGAAGTCTAGATCTGTCTCATAGAGTTGGGGCCATCCAGAGGTCTCATGGCCACAGGAATCTAACACCGTGGTGAGTGTCGCGACTGACGGTCTGTTGAAGCAATCAATGATGTGATTGGTGCTTCCTATTTTATACTTGATGTGGAGGTGGAATTTTTGCAAGTATGTGGACCACTTTTGATGGTGATCATTTTTCAATTTTCCTTGTGTCTACATAAACTGTAGTGGCTTATGATCAGTTTGGATGTCTGTCTCCTTCCCAAGAATGTAATGTCTCCACTGGAGGCAAGATTTCACAATGGAGTACATTCATTTTTCATAAGTAGGGTACTTACAAACAATTATGATAGTGTCTCACTATGATAGGCCACGAGGTGGTCGTGCTGAGTGAGAACGATTCCCACCACATAGTATGAAGCATCTGTCTCGATCTCAAAGGGTTGCTACATGTCTGATAGTGAAAGCATTGGGGCTTAGCACAAGCGTTGCTTCAAATCGTCTAACATTTGTTGTTGGACTAGCCCCACACAAATTTTTCCTTACCACCATCCCTAGTTATTTAGCTGAGGGCCCAATCAATATGGGAGAATCCCAACATGAACATGTGGTAGAAATTGGCAAGGCCCAAGAAGCTCTGAATATCAATGAGTGTGGTTCGGGCTCGCCAGTCACGGATGACTTGGATATTAGCTGGATCCACATCTAAGTGTATCTAATCAATTATGTAGCCCAGGTAATGGACCCTGTCCATGCCGAAGGATAATTTTTCCAAGTTGGCATATAGCTTGTGCTGCCACAGGGTGTGTAGAACCTGTTGAATATGCTGCAAGTGTTCGACCCAAGTCTTGATGTAAATGAGAATGTCATCCAGATACACCACTACAAAATTATCGGTGAATGGTCACAGGATATCTTCCACCATCCTCATGAAAGTAGCTGGAGCATTTGTCAAACCAAAGCGCATGAATAACCATTCAAAAATGCCTTCCTTTGATTTGAAGGTGGTTTTCCATACATTTGTCTATTCTATCGGGACCTGGTGGTAGCCAGACTTAAGATCAATCTTACTGAAGTATTTAGACCCTATGAGTTGATCAAGGAGGTCATCGATTCAGGGAATCGGGTACCGGTTTCTGACTATGATTTTATTCAGAGCCTGGTAATCAATGCAGAGTTGTCAGGTTCCATATTTCTTCTGTACCAACAAGATTGGGCTCCTGCAAGGTGAGGAGCTGGGATGGATTTTCCACTTGTGGAGAAGTTCTTGGATCTGCCGCTTGATCTCCTCATTCTCTAACAGAGAGCGAAGATAGACTGGCCCATTGGGAAGCGGTGCGTCGGTGGTCAGATCGATGGGGTGTTTGACCTGGTAGTGTAGAGGTACCCCGGTAGGTGAAGAGAATATATATGAGTATTATACCACGACCTTGTCTACTTGCTTCTACTATGTGGAGAGGTCGGTCGCAGAGACCCTAGATGTGGATGTGATCTTTCACTTATTCTGAGAGCGAATCATGAAGAAGACAAACGTCCCCGTCTCAGAGATGAACTTCCTTCATTTCTTAGCAAAAATCAAAGAAATAACACTCGGTGGGACTACCTCGAGTATCCTGTACAATTTCTTGTTCAAAGTAATAGTAAAACTATGAGGCCTAGACTCATATACATCATGATATTTCCATAAATAAGATTGTCCCAAAAGCACATCACAAACTTCGAGAGGAGAAACATCACACAATACCTCATCTTTTAAGAGCTTGATGTCGTACGACAGTCAACACTGTTGGCTGACGCGGAGATCGCTTCCTTGGCGGAGCCATCCAATGGTGTAGGGTTGTGGGTATGGTGTTGTCAACAGGTACAACTGCTTGACGACCTCTGCTGAGATGAGGTTCTTCTCGTTACCACTATCAACGATGAAGTGCAGTGGGGTTCCGTTCACCCACATCTGTGAATGGAAGAGGCGTTCTCCTTGTTCTGGCTCATCTAGTTCACCAGGTTAGAGCTTGGTGGTAGCAATGGTGGCACTGGGTTCCACATCAATGATCTGTCTTCCCTTTTCTAGTTCTGGCTCAGAGTCTAAACCCACATCTGATTCAAATTCTTTCACTTTGGCCACCAGTGACTGCTTTGAACGACAGTCAACAGTGTTATGCCAAGAGCTCTTATGGAAATCACACCACTTCCCAATATCTTTCTTTGTCTTTTCGGTGTCCTTTGCTTGCAACTTGGACTGGTTGTCTTGATACTATCCATATTTGCTCTGTCCTTGGTTATGTTGGTTTGGGCCACCCTTTCCTAGATTTTTTGTGAGGGGTTCCCAGGCCCAAATTGTCGTGTCTTTTGTTTGAGCTTCTGCTCGATTTTGACGACATATTGGTAGGTCGTGCCCAAGGATGAGATGTCCAAAAATTCCATTTCGGTCTAATGTATCTATGCAGAGTGCCACGATACTTGAGCACCAGATGTCACTCTGAATCTTTGATGCCCAACTTGGTGCACACGGTATGAAAGATATTTGTGAAATCTAGCATTGCTTGGTCTCTTCCTTGCCGTAGTGTGGTCCATTTGATATGCAAGTCGTTATAACTTCCAACAGGGTAGTATTGTTCCTTAATAACATCCTTGAAGGATTCCTAGGTGATCATGACTGTAAATAATGAGGGTTCCTCTGCTTCCTTTTGCACCCAACATTTGGTAGGTGGTGGCAATGTCTGGGTCTGTCTCATAGAGTTGGGGCCATCCAAAGGTCTCATGGCCATAGGAATTTAGCACCGTGGTGAGTGTCGTGACTGACAGTCTGTTGAAGCAATCAACGACGCGATTGGTGCTTCCTCTTTTATACTTGATGTGGAGGTGGAATTATTGCAAGTATGTGGACCACTTTTGATAGTGATCATTCTGTAATTTTCCTTGTGTCTGCATGAACTGTAGTGGCTTATGATCAGTGTGGATGACTATCTCCTTCCTAAGAATGTAATGTCTCCACTGGCAGAAATCTTTCGCAATGGAGTACATTTATTTTTCATAAGTGGGGTACTTACGGACAATTATGATAGTGTCTCACTATGATAGGCCACGAGGTGGCTGTGCTGAGTGAGAACGACGTCCACCGCATAGTCTAAATCATCTGTCTCGATCTCAAAGGGCTTCCGCGGGTCTGATATAGAAAGTATTGGGGATTAGCACAAGCATTGCTTCAAATCGTTGAATGGTTGTTGTTGGGAATGACCCCACGCAAATTTCGCCTTACCACCACCCCTGGTTATTTGGCTAAGGGCCCATGCAATATGGGAGAATCCCAACACGAACCTGAGGGCCCATGCAATATGCAACCAAACTTTGTTGCCCACCTAAAACTTATGTGGCACCTGATGTTGATCATGGCACTGATTGTACTTGTCATTAGACTTCTGTAGGATTTCTTGAACCTATTGGTGTATGTGTTGGATCCACTCAATGAACCGGGTGGCTTTGTCAACTTCAGTTGGAGCAGGAGATGAGTCAGTCGAGGTGAACGCAAGGGGAAGTGAAACATCTATGGGACCCAATGGTTGGAATCCCAACCCCACCTGAAAGGGGTTGTGGCTGGTTGAGCTATGCAGGGATCAGTTGTAGCTATGTTGGACATAGGGAAAGCTCTCATCCCATGTACAAGGGTGCTTTGAATTATACATGTGAAGGATATGCACAATCAGTTGATTTACGACCTTGGTTTGGCCATCTATCTGGGGGTGGAAGGATGTGGATTTGGTGAGCTTCGTGTCCAACAGTGACCAGAGGCTCGACCAGAATGTGCTGAGAAATTGATTGTCCCGATCTAAGACAACCATTTGTGTGATTCCAAAATGTACCCAAACTCGTTCAAAGAAGAGCTTGGTAGTGGCCTCTGCTGTGATGTTCTTCTTGTAGGCAACCAGAATTGCCATCTTAGAAAAGCAATCAACAACCACAAAAATACAATCATTTCCCCGCTTGGTGGACGGGAGGCTCGACATGTAGTTCATTGAGATGGATTCCCATGGCCTGTTAGGAGTAGGAAGAGGGGTGTACATGCCTTGTTTCTTAGTGGTCGGTTTGGCAATAGTGTGGGCAGTGCAAAACCTGATATACTTCTTGACCTACTGTTGAAGTTCTAGCCAGTGCAAAACCTGATATCTTTTCAACGTCGAAGTGTCCTACCACCTGACTTTAGTGGGCTTCCCAGATCATCTTCACTCGCTCTCTTGATGGAACAAAGATATGGCCCAGACGACACAACATCCCATCCTGAAGATGGAAATTATTGACAACTGTGTTTGCACCCAACATTTGGTAGGTGGTGGCGAAGTCTGGGTCTGTCTCATAGAGTTGGGGCCATCCAAAGGTCTCATGGCTGTAAAAGTCTTGCACTGTGGTGAGTGTCATGACTGGCGGTCTGCTGAGGCAATCAACGATGTGATTGGTGCTTCCTATTTTATACTTGATGTGGATGTGAAATTGCTGCAAGTATGTGGACCACTTTTGATGGTGATCATTCTGCAATTTTCCTTGTGTCTGCATGAACTGCAGTGGCTTATGATTAGTGTGGATGACTGTCTCCTTCCAAAGAAGGTAATGTATCCACTGACAGAAGGCTTGCACAATGGATTACTTTTCTTTTTCATAAGTAGGGTACTTACGGAAAACATTTGATAATGTCTCATTATGATAGGCCATGGGGTGTTTGTGCTGAGCGATAACAATGCCCATTGCATAGTCTGAAGCATTTGTCTCGATCTCAAAGGGTTTTTGCAGGTCTGGTAGTGAAAGTACTGGGTCTGAGAACAAGTGTTTCTTCAAATCGTTGAACACTTGTTTTTGGGACTGACCCCACACAATTTTTTCCTTACCACCACCCCTAGTTATTTGGTTGAGGGCCCATGCAGTATGGGAGAATCCCAACACGAACCTGTGGTAGAAATTGACAAGGCCCAAGAAGCTCCAAAGCTCCGTGAGTGTTGTTGGGGATGGCCAGTCACAGATGACTTGGATATTGGTTGGATCCACATCTATTCCATGCTAATCAATTATGTAGCCCAGGTAATGGACGTTGTCCATGCCAAAGGAGCATTTTTCCAAGTTGGCATATAGCTTGTGCTACCACAGGGTGTGCATAACCTATTGAATATGTTGCAAGTGTTCGGCCCAAGTCTTGTTGTAAATGAGAATGTCATCCAGATACACCACTACAAAAGTATTGGTGAATGGTCGTAGGATATCGTCCATCATCCTCATGAAAGTGGATGGAGCATTTGTCAAACCAAAGGGCAAGACGAACCATTCAAAAAGGCCTTCCTTTGACTTGAAGGAAGTTTTCCATACATCTGTTTTTTCTATCGGGACCTTGTGGTAGACAGACTTTAGATCAATATTACTGAAGTATTTGGCCTCCGTGAGTTGATCAAGGAGGTCGTCGATTCGGGAAATCAGGTACTAGTTTTTTACTGTGATTTTATTCAGAGCCCGGTAATTAATGCAGAATCACCAGGTTCCATCTTTCTTCTATACCAACACGATTGGGCTACCACAAGGTGATGAGAATGGAAGGATGTTCCCCTTGTCGAGCAGTACTTGGATCTATCGCTTGATCTCTTGATTCTCTAACAAAGAGAAGCGATAGACTGGCCCATTGGAAAACAATGCGTCAGGGATCAGATCGATGGGGTGCTTGACCTGGAAGTGTAGAGGTACCCCGGTAGGTGAGGAGAATATATCTGAGTATTCTTGATCCAGGTGGATATCGGTGGCCACCCACCTTTTTCGACTAGCTCAAAACAATTTTCTGGCAATTTTGGCAATTTACTATTTTTAGCAGGTTTTAACTTCCGGGGCCATTTTGAGGGCCTAAATGAAGGTTTTTTGAGATTTAGGTTCTAAATTATAGCCAAAGGCATGATTTATCCCCCAAAATGAATCTCCTCAATGATACCTTTCCAATGAGCTATCATACGGCTAAAACGGAGATCGTATGCAAAAGTTAGGACCCCGGGAAGTTGATGTACTAACTTACCCAAACGAGGCCCACATGACTTTTGGCGCTTCATCTCCTAGGGTTAGGTTTTTGAATGTCTAGGACTTTTGGAATTCTTGTTTATTGTAAAAATGCCTCTAGAGCCTCATTGCAATCATCTTCTTTTGAATGCGAGTAGCTGTCACATCTCTTCTCAGAGATAAGCTGCCACCATTCTAGCAAGTCTTTCACTCTGTATTTTTACAGTCTCTGTACATTTCTCTGATTAATAGAAGTTGTGTATTACTGTATATCTATGTTTATGGTTGCATCTCTAATACATTTCTATTATATTATTGAATATCTGCAATATATCTGTGCATTTCTTTATTATATCTCCGCTCTTATTTCGTGCCGAAAATAATTCGGATCAGTGGTATCAGAGCAGGCTGCTCTTGATTGTTTTTTCAGTGCATGTCCCCGACGAGGTCTGAGTATAGCAAGTTGGGTCTCGAGCTTGTCTATATTGAATAAAATCTCTCTTGCACACCCAATAAACCCTCAATGGCGGAAGAAAAGAAAAACGACGGAGCAGACGATCCTATCAATTTGTTGCTTGAGAAAGCTCTCACACGACAGAGGGACGAAATGATGGAGAATTTTGCCCACATCCTTCAACGCCTGTCGATAGCATCAGGTGCATCTTCATCAAGCGACCACTTTGGAGGCACCTCGCCTTTCAAGGTACAACTTAATTTTGATATTCTTGTATTTGAAGGACAGATAGATGCAGAAGCCCTAGAAAAATGGTTAACTCTGCTGGAAGGTTATTTCTCTGTTCACAATTTTTTCGACAAAGAAAAGATCACCTTTGCACTCCTTAAAGCTCTCCCTCATGTCAAACATTGGTGGGAAACTTACTGGGAGCAAATTTCCACAGAGGAGTCTGGAATATATGGGGTCGATCCCACTTGGGATTTTTTTATGGATGCAGTAAAGGAACAATATTACCCTGTTGGAAACTACGAAGACCAGTACATGAGATGGACCACACTGCGGCAAGAGAGGGGCCAAGAAGTTTCGGAGTTCACCAATGCCTTCCATACCTTGCACACCAAGTTGGGTATCAAAGACTCCGAGCGACATTTGGTTCTGAAATACCGTGGGGCTCTACATAGATACATCCAGAATGAAATGGATTTTCTGGACATCTCATCACTCGGTG
>ML777334.1:532607-556879 GCA_009831015.1 Picea engelmannii | reverse complement strand
ATCATTGACGCAGACCCCACTGCTATTGTTGCGACCGCAACAATTCAACCAGAAGAACCAACAGATCCCGAAGAGGGGGAGCGCCTTTTTCATTCACAGATGTGGGCGAAGGGGACCCCGTTGCATTTTATTGTTGATAGCAGAATCCAGAAGAACCTCATCTCAGCAGAGGTCGTCAAACAGTTGGGATCGTCGACGACACCACACCCGCAACCATACAACATTGGGTGGCTTCGCCACGGACGAGATCTTCATGTCAGCCAACAATGTCTATTGTCATACGACATCCAACCCTTCAAGGACGAGGTATTATGTGATGTTTCCCCACTGGATGTCTGTGATGTTCTCTTGGGCCAACCATATATGTGGAAGCGCCATGCTATTTATGAGTCTCGACCCCGTAGTGTTATTGTTACTTTGGGGGGGCATCTCTACAGAATACCAGAGGTAGTTCCAACTATTGTTTCACCTAAAAAGTTTCGCAAGGTAGTATCTCATACTGCAAAATTCAGCTTCTTCACAATCTGTTCAAAAGGGGAACAAAAGGACATTGCAACCACTACAGTCTTGCCCCCTGCACCTTCTATCCAACAGAAGCAGGTCGACAAGGTTGCAAAAAATCACAAAGATTCATTCTGCACACCTTCCTCTCATGTAGCTCTACTTGTTGAACAACCTCAACTTCAACAGGTTCATGACAGACTTCCACAAACTAAGCAGCGCGACGTCTCCAACAATACAAGCAGCTCACCCAGATGCAAATCCAACAAACGCTTTTCCCTCTCCCCCGGGAACTCAACGCAATGGAGACCATTGCTTCTTAAGGAGGGAGGATTGATCCAGGTGGATATCGGTGTCCACCCACCTTTTCTGACTGGCTCAAAACAGTTTTCTGGCAATTTTGGCAATTTACTATTGTTAGCAGGTTTTAACTTTCGGGGCCATTTTGAGGGCCTAAATGAAGGTTTTTTGAGATAAAGGTTCTCAATGATATTCAAAGTCATAATTTATCCCCCAAAATGAATCTCCTCAACGATACCTTTCCAACGAGCTATCATACGCCTAAAACGAAGATTGTATGCAAAAGTTACGACCCCGAGAAGTTGATGTACTAACTTACCCAAACGGGGCCCACATGACTTTTGGCGCTTCATCTCCTAGGGTTAGATTTTTGGATGTATAGTTCTTTTGGAATTCCTGTTTATTGTAAAAATTCCTCTATAGACTCATTGTAATCATCTTCTTGTGAATGCGAGTAACCGTCACATCTCTTCTCAGAGATAAGCTGCCACCATTCTAGCGAGTCTTTCACTCTGTATTTTTACAGTCTCTGTACATTTCTCTGATTAATAGAAGTCATGTATTACTATATATCTGTGTTTATGGTTGCATCTCTGATACATTTCTGTCATATTATTGAATATCTTCAATATCTCTGTGCATTTCTTTATTATATCTCCGCTCTCATTTCGTGCCGAAAATAATCCAAATCAATTCTTCCATGACCTTATCTACTTGCTTCTGCTGTGTGGAGACGTCAACCACAGAGACCCTGGATGTGGTTGTGATATTTCACTTATTCTGAGATTGAATCATGAAGAAGACAAACTTCCTCATCTGAGAGATGACCTTCCTGCATTGCTTAGAAGAAATCAAGGAAATAGCACTAGGTGGGACTGCCTCGGGTATCCTGTACAATTTCTTGTTCAAAGTAATAATAACACTATGAGGCCTAGACGGATATACAACATGATGTTTCCATAAATAAGGTTGGCCCAAAATCACATCACAAACTTCGAGAGGAAGAACATCACACAATACCTCATCTTTGAAGGGCTTGATGTTGTACGATAGTCGACACTGTTGGCTGACGTGGAGTTCGCTTCCTTGGCAGAGCCATCCAATGGTGTAGGGTTGTTGGTGAAGTGTTGTTGGTAGGAACATCTGATTGATGACATTTTCTGAGATGAGGTTCTTCTGGCTACCGCTGTCAACGATGAAGTGCAGTGGGGTGCCTTTTACCCACATTTGTGAATGGAAGAGGCGTTCTCCTTGTTCTGGCTCGTCTAGTTCACCAGGCTGGAGCTTGTTGATAGCAACGATGGCACTGGGTTCTGCATCAATGATCTGTCTTCCCCTTTCTAGTTCTAGCTCAGAGTCTGAACCCACATCTGATTCAAAGTCTTTCACTTCATCCACCAACGAATTCTTTGAGCAACAGTCAGCCGTGTTATGCCAAGGGCTCTTATGGAAATCACACCACTTCTCGATATCTTTCTTTGTCTTTCCGGTGTCATTCTTTACTTATGGCTTGGACTAGTTTTCCTGATACTGTCCATATTTGATTTGTCATTTGTTTTATGGGTTAGGGTCTCCCTTTCCTGGCTTTTGTTGTGAGGGGTTCCGAGGCCCAAATTGCAGCATCTTTTGTTTGAGCTTCTGCTCGATTTTGACGGCATATCGTTAGGCCGCGCCGAAGGATGAGATATGCAGAAATTCCATTTCAGTATGGATATATCTATGCAGAGCACCGTGATACTTGATCACTAGATGTGGCTCTGAATATTTGATACCCATCTTTGTGCGCAAGGTATGAAATATATTTGTGAAATCTGGCACTGCTTGGTCTCTTTCTTACCGCAGTGTGGTCCATTTGGTATACAAATTGTCAGAACTTCCGACAGGGTAATATTGTTCCTTAATAGCATCCCTGAAGGATTCCCAAGTGGTTGTGATTGTAAATAATGAGGGTTCCTCTGTTTCCTTTTGCTCACAAAAATTTTCCCACCAATTTTTGACATGGGGAACGATTTTGAGGAGCGCAAAAGTAATCGTTTCTCTATTCGAAAATTTATGGATAGAAAAATACCATTCTAGTAGATTCAACCACTTGTCTATAGAATATGCGTATATCTGACCTTCAAATATTGGAATATCATTGTTTATTTGTACCTTGAAGGGGGCGGCGCCTCCGCTCGAAGAAGATGCGTCACATGTTGGTAGCCACTGAAGGATTTGCGCGAAACTATCCATCATCTCGTTCCTTTGTTGCGTGAGGGATTCCTCAATCAATAGTTTGAAAGGATCTCTTGTCCCATCATATTTATTTTCTCCTACCTTGAAAGTTCGCTTGGGCATGCGAGATCTTTTTTCCTCAAGAAAAACAAGCTCGAGACCCAACTCTTTGTACTCCGACCTCATTGGGGACATGCATTAAGATGACAAGGAGCATACCGCTTTGATACCATTGATCCAGATTTTATGAGCAGAACAAAATGAATACAGATTATTAATAGGTGCTTAACACAAAATAATAGAGATACAGTAAAACTGGTTTTCTATTCAATAAGGAAATAAGCTGAAACTATAAAATGCAGTGGGAGCAAGCTTGTTGGAATGGTGGCGGCTTATCTTTGAGAAGAGATGTGACGGTTGCGCTCATTCACAAGAAGATGATTACAATGAGGGTTTGAAGTCATTTTTACAATAAACAAGAATGCCAAAAACCCTAGACATCCAAAAACCTAACCCTAGGAGATGAAGCGCCAAAAGTCATGTGGGCCTCGTCTAGGTAAGTTAGTACATCAATTTTTCGGGGTCGTAACTTTTGCATACGATCTCCATTTTAGGCGTATGATAGCCCGTTGGAAAGGCATTGTTGAGGAGATTCATTTTGGGGGCTCAATAATTCCTTTGGAAATCATTGAGAATCTCTATCCCTAAAAACCTTCATTTAGGCTTTCAAAATGGCCCCGGGAGTTAAAATTGCTAAAAATAGTAAATTGCCAAAATTGCCAGAAAATTGTTTGATCCAGTTGGAAAAGGTAGGTGGCCACCGATATCCACCTGAATAAATCCTACCTCCTTAGGAAGAAATCGTATCCATTGCGTTGATTTCCCCCATCAGATGAGGAAATCTTTGCTGAATTTGGCTGCGGGTGAGCCACTTGCCTTGGTGCAGGAACTGCCCTGCTTTGACGACTCGATAAAGTTGGATCCTTTGATGTCGAGTGCCCTTGATATGTGTCTCCACAATCTGATCATTAGGTTCCTGTTGTATGTAGTCGAGGTTGAGATCTGTTGGTGTCAGTTGTTCTTCTACGTTTTAGGTGTCCAATAATCGTGGGAAATAAGGGTGAATGAGATCCACGTTGAACACTGGGTGCAGGCCAAGGAAAGGAGGAATTTTGATCTCAAAAGAATTATCCCCCATGGCCTTGGTGATGGTGTAAGGACCATAATGGAGTGGATGAAGCTTCTGATGGGGTCCTGTAAGGCATTCTTTCTACAAGTGCAACCAAACTTTGTCGCCCACTTGAAACTTATGTGGCACCCGATGTTGATCATGGCACTACTTGTACTTGTCATTGGACTTATAAAGGATATCCTGAACCTGTTAGCGGACGTGCTGGATCTTCTCAATGAACTGGGTGGCTTTGTCAGCTTCAGTTGGAGTAGGATATGAGTCGTTCGAGGTGACCGCAAGGGGAAGTGAAACATCTATGGGACCCAATGGTTGGAATCCCAACCCCACCTGAAAGGGGTTGTGGTCGATTGATCTATGCAGGGCTCGGTTGTAGCTATGTTGGACATAGGGAAGGCTCTCATCCCATGTACGAGGGTGATTTGAATTATACATTCGAAGGATATGCATAATCATTCGATTTACAACCCCAGTTTGGCCATCTGTCTAGGGGTGGAAGGCCGTGGATTTGGTAAGCTTGGTGTCCAACAGTGACCAGAGGCTCGACCAGAATGTGCTGAGAAATCAATTGTCCCGATCTAAGAAAATGGTTTGTGGGATTCCAAAATGTACCCAGACTCGTTCAAAGAAGAGCTTGGCAGTGGCCTTTATTGTGATGTTCTTCTTCTAGGCAACCATAATTGCCATCTTAGAAAAGTGATCAACAACCACAAAAACACAGTCATTTCCCCGATTGGTGGACGAGAGGCCCAACATGTAGTCCATTGAGATGGATTCCCATGGCCTTTTAGGAGTAGGAAGAGGGGTGTACATGCCCTATTTCTTAGTGATCGATTTGGCAATAATGTAGACAGTGTAGGACATGATATACTTGCTGACCTCCTGTCAAAGTTTTGGCTAGTAGAAATGTTTATGTAGCATCGCCACTGTCTTTTCGATGCCTAAGTTTTCTGCCACCCAACTGTAGTGGGCTTCCCAAATCATCTTCGCTTGCTCACTTGATGGAACACAGATATGGCCTAGACAACACAACAACCCATCCTGAAGATGGAAATTATTGAAAACTGTGTTTGCATCCAACATTTGGTAGGTGGTGGTGAAGTCCGGGTCTATGTCATAAAGTTGGGGCCATACAGAGGTCTCATGGATGCAGGAGTCTAGCACCATGGTGAGTTCCGCGACTGGTGGTTTGTTGAGGCAATCATCAACGTGATTGGTGCTTCCCATTTTATACTTGATGTGGAGGTGGAATTGTTGCAAGTATGTGGACCACTTTTGATGGAAATCATTCTGCAATTTTCCTTGTGTCTGCATGAACTGCAGTGGCTTATGATTAGTGTGGATGACTGTCTCCTTCCCAAGAATGTAATGTCTCAACTGGCGGAAGGCTTGCACAATGGAGTACATTTCTTTGTCATAAGTAGGGTACTTACGGACAACATCTTATAGTGTCTCACTATGATAGGCCACGGGGTGGCCATGCTGAGTGATAACGGTGCCCACAACATAGTCTGAAGCATATTTCTCGATCTCAAAGGGTTGTTGTAGGTCTGTTAGTGAAAGTAATGGGGTTGAGCACAAGCGCTACTTCAAATCGTCAAACGCTTGTTGTTGGGATCGGCCCCACACAAATTTCACCTTACCACCACCCCTGGTTATTTAGCTGAGGGCCCATGCAATATGGGATAATCCCAACATGAACCTATGGTAGAAATTGGCAAGGCCCAAGAAGCTCTCAAGCTCAGTGAGTGTGGTTGGGGATGGCCAATCATGGATAACTTGGACCTTAGTTGTTTCCAGATGTATTCCATGTTGATCAATTATGTAGCCTAGGTAATGGACCATGTCCATGCCGAAGGAGAATTTTTCCAAGTTGGCATATAGCTTGTGCTACTGCAGGGTGTGAATAACCTGTTGAATATGTTGCAAGTGTTCAGCCCAAGTCTTGTTGTAAATGAAAATGCCATCCATATACACCACTGCAAAAGTATTGGTGAATGGTCGCAGGATATCTTCCATCATCCTCATTAAAGTGGTTGGATCATTTGTCAAACCAAAGGGCATGATCAACCATTCAAAAAGGCCTTCCTTTGACTTCAAGGCAGTTTTCCATACATCTATCTGTTCTATCGGGACCTAGTGGTAGCCAGACTTCAAATCAATCTTACTGAAGTATTCGTCCCCCATGAGTTGATCAAGGAGGTCGTCGATTCAGGGAATCGGGTACCAGTTTCTGACTGTGATTTTATTTAGAGCCCGGTAATCAATGCAGAGTCACCAGGTTCCATCTTTCTTAGGTACTAACATGATTGGGCTCCCACAAGGTGATGAGATGGAATGAATGTGCCCCTTGTGGAGTAGTTCTTGGATCTTTCGCTTGATCTCCTCATTTTCTAACAGAGAGCGGTGATAGATTGTCCCATTGGGCAGTGGTGCGTCGGGGGTCATATCGATGGGGTGCTTAACTTGGTAGTGAAAAGGTACCCCGATAGGTGAGGAGAAGATATCTGAGTATTCTTCCACGACCTTATCTACTTGCTTTTGCTGTGTGGAGAGGTCGGACGCAAAGACCCTAGATGTGGCTGTGATCTTTCACTTATTCTGAGAGAGAATCATGAAGAAGACACACTTCCCCGTCTAAGAGATGACCTTCCTACATTTCTTATCAAAGATCAAGGAAATAACACTAGGTGGGACTGCCTCGGGTATCTTGTACAATTTCTTGTTCAAATTAATAATAACACTATGAGGCCTAGACTCATATACATCATGATGTTTCCATAAATAAATTTGGCCCAAAATCACATCACAAACTTCGAGAGGAGAAACAACACACAATACCTCATCTTTGAAGGGCTTGATGTCGTACACCAGTCGACACTGTTGGATAATGCGGAGATCGCTTCTTTGGCGGAGCCATCCAATGGTGTAGGGTTGTGGGTACGGTTTTGTCAAGAGGGACAGTCGCTTGAATACCTCTGCTAAGATGAGGTTATTCTGGCTACTGCTATCAACGATGAAGTTCAGAGGGGTTCCATTTACCCACATATGTGAATGGAAGAGACGGTCTCCTTCTTCTGGCTCATCTGGTTCACCAGGCTCGAGCTTGGTGGTAGCAACGATTGCACTGGGTTCCACGTCAATGATTCATCTTCCCCTTTCTGGTTCTGTCTCAGAGTCTGAACTTGCATTTGATTCAAAGGCTTTCACTTTGGCCACCAATGACTTCTTTGAGCAGCAGTCAACAGTGTTATGCCAATGGCTCTTATGGAAGTTGCACCACTTCTCGGTATCTTTCTGTCTTTCTGGTGTCCTTCTTTGCTTGTCACTTGGACTAGTTGTTCTGATATTATCCATATTTTCTCTTTCCTTTGTTCTGTGGGTTGGGGCCTCCCTTTCCTGGATTTTTTTGTGAGGGGTTCCTAGGCCCAAATTGTCGCATCTTTTGTTTGAGCTTATGCTCAATTTTGATGGCATATCGGTAGGCCGCACCCAAGGATGAGATGTCTAGAAATTACATTTCAGTCTGGATGTATATATGCATAGCACCGCGATACTTAAGCACCATATGTCTCTCTACATATTTGATACCCAACTTGTTGTGCAAGGTATGAAAGATATTTGTGAAATCTGGCACTGCTTGGTCTCTTTCTTGCCGCAGTGTGGTCCATTTGGTATACAAGTGGTCATAACTTCCGACAGGGTAGTATTGTTCCTTAATAGCATCCCTGAAGGATTCCCAGATGGTCGTAACTATAAATAATGAGGGTTCCTCTATTTCCTTTTTCTCAAAGAAAGTTTCCCACCAATATTTGACATGGGGAACGACTTTGAGGAGTGTAAAAGTAATATTTTCTCTATTCGAAAAGTTATGGACAGAAAAATACCCTTCTAGTAGATTCAACCACTTGTCTACAACATCTGCGTCTATATGACCTTCAAATATTGGAATATCATTGTTTATTTGTACCTTGAAGGGGTCGGTGCTTCTGCTCGAAGAAGATGTGTCCCATGTTGGTAGTCACCGAAGGATTTGCATGAAACTATCCATCATCTCGTTCCTTTGTTGCATGAGGGCTTCCTCAATCAATAGTTTGAAAGGATCTCCTATCCCATCATATTTATTTTCTCCTGCCATGATAGGTCTCTTAGGCGTGCAAGAGCTTTTGTCCTCAAGAGAAACAAGCTTGAGACCCAACTCTTTGTACTACGAAGTCGTTGGGGACATGCATTAAGATGACAAGGAGCAGACCGCTCTGATACCATTGATCTGGATTTTATGAGAAAAATTAAATGAATACAAATTATTAACAGGTTCTTAACACAAAATAATAGAGATACAGCAAAACTGGTTTTCTATTCAATAAGAAAATAAGCTGAAACTATAAAATGCAGCATAAGCAAGCTTGTTGGAATGGTGGTGGCTTATCTCATTAATGTCATATTACAATATCACAATACACACAAAATTTCCAAGATTTATTTATATATATATATATATATATATATATATATATATATATATATATATATATATATATATAGGGGTCTATAAGTATATTAAAAAAGGGGTGTATGTGAAAAAGTAAAAAGTGAAATGGTGATTTCAAACCCATGGGTTTGGGGTATTTTCCCATGGTATTGGTAATTAATTGTTTAATTAAGGGGCATGTTCCTTCATGAAGGGTTATGAAAAAGTATAAAAAGATAAATCATTGAGATAAAGCATGTGTGTGTGTGTGTGAAAAATGGATTAACAAAGATTGAATTGCGAAATCAATTTCATGTCATCTTGGCATTTTCGTGATAACGTTTTCTCTATGATGTTTTAGACCTTGAAATTTGGAAGAGATAGAGGAGACATTTTAGTATATATGTGATACAAATTTTAGATGTTGGTTCTCTATACTTTCAGAGATATTTCATGTGGAAGTTAGGGTTCCTAAATGCTCCTGTTCAAACAAGTTAGCTTGGAACTTTCACTATAACTTGTTTTTTGGGATGCTTCAGACCTTGAAAATTTGGAAAGACAGAGGAGAGATCATGATGTACATGTGGTAAGAAATGCAGATGCTAGTTCGCTACACTTTCGAAGATATGCCATGTGGAAGTTAAGGTTTGTAAAGGCTCTTGAAATTAGTTTCAAATGGGTTAGCTTGGAATTTTCACTATAACTTCTTTTCTGGGACTCTTTAGATTGTGAAAATTTCAGAGAAAAGAGGAGACATATAGAAGTACCTCATGTAACAATTTCATAATCATATTTACAAAATTTTATACGTGACATGTTGTACAAGTTCATTCTTGGGAAGAGGCCTAAAAAAACAAGATTTGAGAAAGTTACCATTTGTAAATTCAAATTTTTGTTAGACCTAGTAAAGGTAGAGGTAGTGAGAAAACTTGGTGAAAGAAGAAGTAATGAGTAGACCTGGTGAAGGTAGAAGAAAAAAGAAAACCTGGTGAAGGAAGAAGCAACAAGCAAACCTGGTGAAGGTAAAATTAGCAATCAAACTCGGTGAAGGTCGGTGCATCTCACACAAAGAAATTGGTGTCTCTTGCTAAGTTAGTGCTTAGAGGTGGGGATTGGTGTCTCCAGTATATTGGTGTCTATGAATATCTATAAGAGTAGGTTGGTGTCTCTCAATCAAAGAGATTGGTGTCTCTTGATCAGTTGGAGCTTATATGTGGGGATTGGTGTCTCCAGTAGATTGGTGTCTATAGAGATTTGTAAGAGTAGGTTGGTTCCTATCAATATTTGTACCAGTGGGGCTTGGTGTATTTGGTAGGTTGGTGCCTACAAATATTTGTAATAGTAGGTTGATTCTTGCAAATAATTATAAAGAGAATTTTTGTGGTTTTCTCCAAAAATGGTTTCCATGTAAATCGTGTATTCCATTTTCTACAGTTAATAGATCTCATGTGTGAATGTTTTTTTATGATTGATGAATGTTTGAAAAGGAAAAAAAAAATGCATTATACCGATTCACCCCCCCGGCCTCTTAGTAAAGGTGTATCCTCAACACTATGTTCTCATCATAATTATGTGGGGTGTATATGCTTCGTCTCATTGACACTTTTTTTAGAAACAAAATATCAATCCACATTCAGCTGAGTTAAAGCCAAACCTTAGTTGTTGATTCAACTACTTGGATATTTTTCATTGCCAATATTTTTCATGAATGCCTATGGTGGAAGTGTTTTCAAAAGAACATGGATTTTTGTAATGATGGGAAACTTCTATGGAACTAAATGCATGTCATGTTGTTATGCTATATATATTATATTGGGTACATGAAACCATTGTCTACGCCATCAAATATTATCCAACATACAATAAAGGAAAGAATATTTGCATACAAGCATGCAAGTTGTGTGAAACTCTGCAAATAATTGTCTCGTCTACTTAATAAGGCCTAGTATAGCTTTATAGGAACCTCCTCAAAATTCTTAGTTATAGTTTCAGTTGTTTTGAATGAAATTGTCTTCAACGAGTCTAATGTACATCAAGATAAAGTGTTTAAGAAAAAAAAAAAATGAGCTACTGCTTTCGTCAAAATTTGTATTTTGTAAGGTCATTGGAAACTTAAACAACACGTATTCCCTTCCTATCAAGCATATTGTGAAGCAAAAACCAAATAACTTTATTGATATGGTTCCCATGCAACTCGAGGACGATGGAAACTTACTATAGATGGTTGTGGTACTTATTGGATTTCCATATTTTTATTATAATCATTTCTTGCAAACATGTGGAAACAAGTTCTAGCCAGAGTCTCCAAAAATATGGATCACTACCTGCAAATTAAGTAAATGAGTCTCGATGTTGAAATTCAAGTTTGTTCTAGGATATCAAAAACAATTCATGTGCTTTTTTTTTCTTGTTGGTGACCTCTAGTCTTCCAAAAAGGCTTCCAAAGTATTGGGACATGAATATGCCTAATTATAACCATACACCTTCACAATGTAGCAACCATAAAACCATATGAACATTTAAACATGGAATATTTGATTGTTTGTGCATATGAAATAATGCAAAGATCACCATATTGGCACACAAGAGTATATGGTTGCATCTAATAGGACCTACAGGGAGAGAAATAAGGTTAATATTCAAAATTTGCAACAACAATTCAAACTTTTAGGAAGCTCTGAAAGATGAGATCCAAATCAGTTGAAGGGCCAAAGTTCACTACACTACAAGGAAAAGACCCTCTAGTGAAGGTTTTTGTGGACACCCCTTTAAAAATATCCCAAAAATCCATTTATAGTGGATGATACTAACATAGGTGAGAGGCCAGAGGTTTTAGCAGATGTTTTTACACCAGTGCTTTTATAAGTACATAAAGCACCGGTGCGTTTTCGACAATAGGCGCATCGGTGTTCTCGAAACTAGCGCACCATAGTAGGGTTAGTTCAAATAAAGAACAATATTATCCGGTGTGCTATGGAAATAAGGATGCATCGGGAAATAATGACGCATCGTAATAGAGTTCTTTTAAAACTACATGGTGTGCAACGTAACACTGGAAGCACCAGTGCACTATTAGTAGAGCACGTCGTCATATGGTTAAATAAAAAACATTTACGCAACAATGTAGGATTGTGTAAAAAATAATATATTGGTGCCCTCCATTGTATCATGCGCACTAGTGCTCCAATATGGAGCATTATTTTAGGGATAATTTCCAAATTTAGGCGGTGCTCTCTATAAACCCAAGCACAGTGGGGCATTTATTATTATACAACACTGTCATGCTTAAACAAAAAATTTCCACACTATTGTATTTTTTCAAAATAATAAAAGGCAGTGCGCTATGGAGTCGTATACACACCGCTGCGCACACAAATACACGTGCACCATGCTAGGGATGTTTTTTTTTTAATATGTAACTGGTGCGCTCATTAAAAATGTATGTCCCAGTGAAATTGTGAATCATTAAACAAACAATCAAACAGGGTTTTATTAAAAAACATTATTGATGGTAAAAATCATCTTTACCATTATTAGTGTTGTAGAGCTCAAAAACACCAATGCGACCTTTTCCTATCTGAAGCGCCCTTCCATCGGTGCTTTCCTTGGTTGTTTTTCGTTCATCTGTTGTTGGGTGCGTGAATTTCCAATTTTGCCAAATAATGGGCAAATTTAGTTTTTTTTAGTACATCGCAACCATGCCTCCCCGATGAAAAAATGTCTAGGTAATCTCCTTGTTTCTTCATAATTTAATTTTTGACCAGTTTAAAATTTAAAATTGAATGAAATTTTAACTATTAAAAAAAATAAAAAAAATAAAAAAAAATTGTGTTCTGCATTCGAGGCTCTCGGCTAGCACCACGTACCTTGTTACATTTCTCAGTGATGCGTTGGTAAACATAGACACATCGGTGCGTTCGTTTAACGATGCACCAAATAAAATCATTTAACAAGTGGGGTGGTGTGCCAAAGTATAGATAACGCACCAGGGCGTTAAAGTACATAGTGCACCTCCCTTATTAGATATATTTTACGCAGTACGTTGGTAAATGTGCGCCTTGGGGCATTCATGTTTACCAAACGCACCGTTGAGAAATGTAACATTTTGTTACAGTGCACCCAATATTTTTTTTGGTGGCACCATGCGCGTGCGATAGTAATGATTAGAACGCACCATTATAAAGTTCCATACTCGAAAATTTGTTAAATTTTATGTGATGATGCAACTATGTTATTTACACGCATCAGTGCGTGTAGGGAACGTATACGCACCTCATTTTTTGCTAATTTTAAATAATTGTTTACCTTCTTTAAAATTTTTTTTTTTTTTTGGTTTAAGTGATGCGTATGATAAACGTAACGCACCGAGGCATATTTTTTGTAGTGTAGTGCCCCGATGTGGTATCGTTTTCCAACACACTGCATAACACAATAGAACATTTTTGTTTAGTGTGTTATTTTACACTGACACACCAGTCAATGTGCTCACAATATATATGGGCGTACCGCAGACGGTGCGTTACTGCTTTTTTGGCTCACCGTTAATGCAATTATGTTATTTTTTGAAGGAAGATATTTTTCTGTATTTATAGATAAATTTACCATTCAATAGATTTTTTTAATGTTTTATGTATGAGTGAGGATGATGTATTTCATATGTTAATCATGCATAGACGTGAGAGGAGAGAGAAGCAACAGCAACAGGATAAGAGGGTGGACATGTACAATGTTGTACGAGAATGGGAAGCGAGGGAGAGGGAGAGGGATTTGTACCCTCGCCCTATTAATCCAACAACTCATGCTCTCATGAGGGATGTAGGCCTCCTTAAGTACTATGAGGAGGCTACATCCCTTAAGGTTCACTTCAGTTTTTTGGTGCATCTGATCCGTCGATGGGATGTCTATCGATAGGATTTATGTGTGGGTCTAAATCATTGGTGCCATCCCACTGAGGAGCATATTTACTTTATCACTGGGCTATCGAGGAGAGGGGAGGATTTTTCCCAATTCCCAGATGTCTGAGTAGGTGTTGTCATTGAGATTCAACTCATGTACTCTCAGTGATATATTGAGGTTGAAGTACTATCCCCAATTGATTTTCAGGTGTCTAGTGGACAGTTGAAAATCATCTCTTTCGATGCCTCTCACTCTTAGTGACTACCATAGCCCATTTTACTAGTGATAGACAACACATTAGCTGCCCTCTTTTGTATTATGTTGATTCATTGGTACAACGACCACGGTGTATCATGTGGTCTGGTATTTTTTTACAACAACTTTGTATAGCGCTCGACAAATGTTGGGCTATGATACGTGGGAGGTCGAACTTCCAATTTGCCTCAGAGCTGTTTTTCTTATTTTTTGAGATGTTTCCATATACGAGGCCGAATTTTGTCCGCCAGCCTCCTAGGACGAGGACTCATGTGCGGATGCACATGTGGGGGGAGATGATTCCCAAGAGGAGCCAGGTGGAGTTTTCGGTCAGGATTGCGCCAGATGCACTAGGGTTACTAGGCAGTGCGGTGAATCACATGCTCGTCATGGTGTCATGTCCTTACATGGGTTTGGATTGGCGAGGATGTCCGAACCTCAGCTTCACAGTAGATGAGCCACCAGATGATAGATGTAATATTAGTTTTTTTTTTTTAAATTAATATAGTTTCATTTTATTGTCTTACTTAATTAGAATAAAATTTATTCTAACGTGTTCTTTAACTTGTTTTATTAAATTATTTAATGAATTAACTGTATAATTATTGCTATGTACTATATATATTGCAAATATTGGCACTTTCATCAGGGATGTGCCTCCTCCCCTAGCATATGACAATGAGGATATGATTCCCAAGGCTGCGACGGGTCAGGATCCTCGGGTGCAGATACTCAGCGGCATGCGCCATAGGCCTGATACTAGATTCAAGTTGGATTTGGGCGACCGACTCTGCACTTTTGACTGAGGTGGGAGTCTTCCCTGCTCTGATGCGAGACATGGGGGTATATTTGGAGGGAAATGTTGTGTGATTTGATGCCTCTTATGTGTCATATCGTCAGATATTCCAGGCTACTAGCAATGAGGAGGGCTCCCGATGATAGGCACAACTCTTCTTCTAGTACGACCCATTCGTCCAGTACCCCATCGATTGATGAGGGTGGTCATGATCATCCTGCTCATCCTCCTTCACCTCACCCAGATCATGAAGAGACAACACATATTCCTCATCCTCCTCTTTCACCTCACCTAGATGAGCATGTCGGACCTATTCCTCATCCTCCTCTTTCACCTCATCTAGATGAGCATGTCGGACCTATTCCTCATCCTCCTCTTTCACCTCACCTAGATGAGCATGCCATACCTATTCCTCATCCTCCTCTTTCACCTCACCTAGATGAGCATGCATGACCTATTCAACATCCATCATCTTCCACTACAGACCAGACCTCCACTACTATTGTAGATATGCAGATTATGCCATCGACTGGACCAGATATGTTATAGCAGTTATTTGACTTGTCCATGATATATATGTGTGTGTGTGTGTGTGGTGTTTTTTTTTCTATTGATCATGTTGATGATGCACTTAATTTATATGTCGATGTTGATGTGTATATTCTTAGGTCATGTTAGTTTTGGATGTTAAATGTGCTTGATAGATGTGTATGTTATAACATTGTTCATTAGACGTGCATTTTTCATGTTGATCATGATGATATACTTAATTAATTTATAATATGTTGATGTTGATGTGTAAATTTTAGGTCATGTTATATATGTTTAATGTTAAATGTGCTTGATAGATGTTATCTTTGGATGTTAAATGTGCTTTATATATTTGTATGCTATAGCATTGTTCATTAGACATGCATTTTTCATGTTGATCATGATGATATACTTAATTAATTTATAATATGTTGATGTTGATGTGTCCATTTTTAGGTCATGTTAGATATGTTTAATGTTAAATGTGCTTGATAGATGTGTATGTTAAATGATGTCTATTAGATGTGTGTGATGATGATGTTAGAAATTTTTTCTCTTTTGTTAGATGTGATCTCAATGATGATGCCTTGTTAAATTATTAGATATGTGTGCTAGCTAATTAATGATGTTTATATGTGCTAGAGGTATATATAATTAGATGATGTTAGCTAGCGACTATAAATGTGCACTTTAGATGTTGTTTATGTTTATTATAAGATGGTTATCATCATCATGTTTATTTTTATAAATTACAAAGTTCAATATGGTTGAAACTACAATTATAAAATTGAAACTATAATTGCATAGATAGTTCACTATACATATTCATTATAAATAAATAAAAAATTCAAAAACAAATTACATATGAATAAATATTATTTCCATTGTACTAATTACTCTTTTTTAATAGACTTTTCTACACTAAAAATTTTCATTATAAAAAAATTATGATCTCCAATGATAAGTATTCTATTGGCTTTAAAATTTTATGGATGCAAATTTTCTTATTGTTATTGTTGTCATTATTTCGTAAGTTGATTTCTATCAAATTTTAAAATATTACTTCATTAATTGTGGTTTTACTCAACATTGGGGGCATAATTTTATAAATATTTTCAAAAGAAATGATAAAAGTATGTAAACTAACAAACACTACTTTAATCATAAACCACATTTTTTTTGTTAATATTACTTTTAAATCTACAAAATAAATGAACATAAACTCATTTTTTGAATCATCATGTTATCATATCCTCAAAAATGTTGTACTACTAAACATGCATATCAACCATACCACTACATCTAATTATATCAACATAAAAAGTAGAATTTCATATCCCATTAAAAGTTCAACTAGACATTTAACAGTTTTTCAGGATTTCACAATTGGAAATACTTAAACAAGATGAAACATGTTTAAATATATGCAACGACATATAAATATGTTCAAATAAAAAATGTTCCATGCAATCACAAATAATTTGAAAGACAAACACATTAAGAATCAAACTGAATGTTAACCAACTAAAATTGTTCAAAGATTTGTTATAATTAACTTAACATTTCCTTTGTCAGAAGATGAATAAAAAACAATATAATTAATTAAATAAATAATATAACAAAAAAATAGAACAATAGTATTAAAGATGAAATAAAACATGTACATATTACTCTATGTTGTCATCACCCTCATTATCTTCCTCGCTTAGCATGATAAGATTGTTGCTCTCAAAAATATATTTTGATCTAGGGTTGTGTCTTAATACAAACCACTAATCCCTATCCAACACATCCCACATATTTTTAGAGTTGATACATATCATCACACTATCACGATATTCCTTTACATTATTCTGATCAAAGGTGTACCACCACTTGCACCTAAAAATAACATATTGGAAAGAAGAGAAGTCCACTCGAATGATCTCTTGTATCTTTCTGACGTAACCTAACTTCCCATGTATGGTGTTTTGATCGCGGTGGCTAGCACAACTAGATTGGTCGAACTCGATTTCCACTCCACAGTCTTATGTCATGTGTCCATCATCGACATCCTCTATGCGAAAATTATGTCCATATGCCCACATAAATGGGAACAAATGCACCTATAAAAATTGAACAAATCACAGTGTCAATATGTGTCTAATAACCTGACCATTAAAATATAAAATAATATAGATGTACTTACAATTCAAATGTGCATTACAAAGTTAAAAATTATGTACACACAAATATTATTACCGAGTTGCTACAACCAATCCCTATGTTTAGTGCATCCACTTCTTCACGTGGGTAATGATCGGATGCACCATATTTCTCTCTGACTTGGCAAACAACGCAATTGTTGGGGAATATCATTGGAATATTTTCTTTTCAATGATGAGGATAAGACATGCTTCTACCATTCAATCGTCTGAATTCTTTCCTGTCACTTTCCCATTTCCTCCTCTTCGACCCACGATTGTGTTGCCTCTGAACTGTAAATAATGAATTTATTGATGGCATCAATTTCTGAATTTGTTGATGTATTCATGAAATCAAACCAACATATAGTACATATGAGATCATGAAAATATACATTATGAAGTTCAGTGTGAATAGTTACTATGTAGAAATTTGATAAGCGATAAGTCACTTACTATTTATCAAACACCTTTTTCCATTTTTTTGGAGAAGCTCCCCTTCTCTTTTGTCTTCTTCCCTTTCGTCATCCCAAATCACTACAACTAGTGTGTTTTTGACCTGTTTGATGTACTCAATGGCATAATAGAAAGACTCATATGATATGTACCCCTTTGCCATAGACCCCTCTAGTTTTTCCCTTCGAAGAACAAATCCTTTCAATTTCTTCATGTACCTCTCTAAAAAAAACATCCAGCGACAGGATACCACCCCAACTAATTCAACCTCATCTACTAGGTGAATTAGATTATGAACCTGCAAGTCCATAAAACTCGACGGTAGTTCCTTCTCAAACATACAAACAATTTCATCTATCTCTTAACGCCACCATGGAATGCTAGCCATATGAATCTCCTTTGATGTGATCCAATGTACAAATGCAGATAATTTAGATATGGCATGCCTTAGGTCATGGGGGAAGTCATGGTTCACACACCCACATACGAGCAGAGGATAGTGACACTACAAAGTAAACACAAACAAAATTAATCAAGTTTTATCCCATGGCATAAAAAAAAATTACAAATAATAAAATCATATTTTTGACATACGTCATACCTTTAGAAGGTTCAAATGGTCATGTGATTTAAACCCCGAAAAATGGTCTTGACGCATAGTGAATCAATGTTGTAGGGAAGACCCATATCAAGAAGGCACCTTCAAACCCAATATAACTTACTTTGCCAAATAAATATCTTCTTTCTTCAAAAACCATGGGACATCACCTTCTTTGAAATACAAAGAGGGACTGGCCTCTCCTCTACTTTCTTGTTTTGGCCATTGTTTCTTTTTATTTTTTGAAGAAATAAGATCTCTCCTCACAGCGAATGTGTCACTTTCTTTCGACGATATGTGCCTCCATAAAGAAGATGAAACATTTTTAAATATATGCAAGGTATCTAGTAAGTGGACAATCTTAAGATGCTCCCAATAGGGAGCTCATAAAAGATAGATTTCCTTTTCATCCCAATGGGAAATTTCTCAACATAGGTGTCGAAGAATTCTAGATCATCAAACATAGTCTCCCCATTTGAATCAAACATTTATGTAATCTCCTTCTCCTTCTCTCTCATATGCTCTAAGCCATTTTGTTGGTGCCATTATTATAGGTATTTGGGTTCTCTCTGGTTTACCATTGAAAGTGGATGTTTCTCTTCTATAAGGATGTTCTTATGGGAGGAATACCCTCGAGCAGTCATACACTAGATTTCGTAGGTGGTTGGATCACCTAGCCTTCAAAGAAGGTCCACAACATTTACATCCATGATAGCCTTTAGTTACAAGACCTGCAAAATTATTGTATACATAACACATTAGAGTTTAAGAATAGAATGTCAATCACAACGAATAAGATATGCAAAAAAATATTGTTACGTATATAAACAAAACAATAAACATGTTAATCACTAGAGAAAACTCCCAAGCCTAGATAATCATGTGTGGTGTAAGCACATATGCCATACAATGTAAACCTCCTCTCTATTGTGATGGGTCTTGATACATCGTATACATGTATCCATTCCCATAATTCCTTCAATTCATCTATCGATGGTTGTAGGTAGACATCCATATTCTTCACTTGTCTTCTACCAAGGACTATAAGAGCCAACATAAGATGTTCATTCTGTTGATACTAAGAGGGGGGTGAATCAGTATCAAGTACAATTTAAAACCTTTTTCAACTTATACTTAAACCATTCAACTATATCCAATGAGCAATGAACAATAGTATAAGAGTTGCACCAATACACAATAATACACCATGCACAATATATGAGAAATAATCAATAGTTTATTGTTCAAGGGAAGTAATAACTTCCAAAGGTAGCTACAGCTTCCAAATGTAGAGGGAGGGATAAACCTCCAAGAGGAAGATACAATCCTCCAATATCAAGAGAGATTTGAACTATCCATTATTTCCCCTTCCTTCCACCCAAGAATATGTGAGAGATAATAAAACTTTACATTAAATCATCACCATCAACCAATCATCACATAGAACCTGATAATGCTTCCTGAGACTTCTTCAATTTCTGCAATTCTTCAATTCTTGGAGTACTATGATCCTGTAGATAATATTACTCAATGTATTCTCTGAAACTCCTCCAATTTTCACTTCTTGAATCCTCCCCAAAAAGAGGTTATAGAAATAATGGTAGACTTTATTCAATTTTGGTTTGTTCAGAAGACCCAACTTGTACAACATGCCCCGCGCTCAATATTTAACATTTGATTATGAAACTCACACACAAGAAACTACAGTCTGTATGATTTCCAATGGAGGTGGTCCCACTTCATTTGGAATCTGTATGAAAAAGTTATGACTCTTTTACCCGGAACACCTGTTTATTGACTAGCTTCAGGACTGGTCACAAACCCTATCTTCCATAGAGTGTATCTCCATAATTATAGTGAATAAAGAGATGAAATTTTTACCATAGGTACCTTGATATTTCTTCTCAATACCATAGTGATTTCACCATCTGAATAATTCTAGAAAAAAAATTATAGCAAAAATGGTAAGATGACATGAAAATAACATACCTTAGAACACATCACCAAAAGACTTCATCCTCCCTTGAAATATGACTTTCTTTTACTTCTTATTCCCTCTTAAATTCAACTTGTATCAAATGAATGTATATTGATGTTTATTTATACCATTTATTTCACTTCCTTTTAACATTAGGGCCGACCTGACACTTTCTTATTTTGTAATTCTTTTCTTTAATTATCTTCAGGGCCTACATGTACTTCCTTCTTCAATTCACTTTGTCATCTTCAAAAATTCATTTCTCCTCAACCACGAGGATCCATGTGACATTCCACATACCATCAGAAACAACATCATGTATACTATTCATTCATTGGTGTTGTATATGCATGTGCATTGTCCTTCATGTCCAAATACCTTTATCAATCTTGCGGTCCAAAACCCATGACTAGGGTTGACATCAATGACAACAACCAATCTTCCAACACATTCTTCATGGAAAACCATGGGGAGATATTTTTATTTAATACTACTATAGGCCAAACATAATAGTTGGTGTTTTGGAGGGAATATGGGTTCATGCCATCCATTTCTATGTTGAGTCGTAGACTGTGTACTACATCCTTGAATTTTTCTAGTCATGTATTCTCTATATGCTTCATGGCTATTGAATCTTTTGGTATTTTCATAACTCCTAACTCACTTCTATGTGAGGCATGACATCCCTGCAACATAGCCAATTCTTTGCAATGAAAGAGCCTTTGAATCCTTGGGATTATAGGCATGTCCCTCAATATCTTATGAGGAGGACCATGTGATTTACCATTTTTATTTGATTTATGGTACCTGTCATGCCCTCATTTCAGACATATATCTATGTCTCCATATTCTCCTCTATATAGAATACATTCATTTGGACATGCATTATATGATATATACTCAACACCCAACATTTTCAACAACTGATTTTTCTTTTCGTAGCTGTCGGGAAAAACATTGTCACTATGAAGAACCTTATCTTTGAATATCTTGCAGTTAGTGGGCAATAGAATTAATGTAAAAGGTCATTTAACATTTATAAAAGAAACCATTTCTAATGTTGATTGTACTGTGACAATATTTCGCAAAATTGATATAAGGCACTTGCTAGTCAATTACCTGAATATTGTTTAGAAACATGTGTTTGACATGCCAAACTTTTCTTTCACATTGTAAAGTAAAATTGTTGTCCCACACTGGGTAGACTTTGATCGGGCACTAAGTCCAAAGAGAGGGGTGGTGGAAGCATATCTAAGGATTTCGAAAAAGGTATCATTGATATGAGCATCATCCCCTAGATCATCGTACTAGAATGCGTCTAACAACATTGTCTCCATGGAATTTGTATCCTGTAAGTAATCATCTCTACCAACCTGTTTTTTATTGTCTCCATTGCCAACTTCTAAAGAACTACTAGTATTGGTGTATTCATTCCTAATTGGTGAATTTGGACGTAGTGGGAATTGAATAGGTGGTTGATTCAAGCATTCTTGGTATGCTTCCTCTCCGAGTTGTGCTCTCATTGCAGCTTTCTATCGGGTTGACATTTTTGTGAGGTGCAACGGAAGATGGTAGGTAGGTCGCTCATCATTAGAAGAATCCTAATTTCAAAAATATTGAACATTATTGCATCGATGATATTAGTAAGCACAATGCAATAATTTGTTTGTTCAATTACATTATACCAAACAATTATTACCATCGTTGACCAAGGATTATGGCTGGAAGATGGAATGTCACAATTGGCAGGGTAAAGCGGTTGTCCATTTTCATCTACCAATTGCTTGCGGTATGTTTCTCCTGATAAGACCTTCTGATGTTTTTGAACCGGTACTAGAATATTTTTTTCATCTAAACTCGATTATGAATCGGGATCCTGCAAATTTGGATACATTTTTATTGAGATTGACACGGATAAAAAAAAACTCAATGAGATAATCGAAACATAAATAAAATAAGTTAAAATTATTGGAGATGGAAAGGGAGAACTCGAGATGGATTTTGAACAATATGGAATGGGCTGGAATTTGAAGAATTGGCCATTTTATCATATAATAAGATTTGTTCCCTGCATTTCAACAAAATTAGCAATAAATTTCCATGTACATATCTAAAATAAATTTCGATGACCATCCCACAATCTGAGTTTGAATATAGTTTTGAAACCATTTTTTAAGAATAAGGCGACATAAAACGTAAAATGTATATTGAAGTATTGAAAGTCATGTGAATTCATCATAAAAGATAACTTGAGATGAATATATTATTTTATGTGAAAATAAAAGTTCAATTAACTTTAAATGCATACTGGTGCACTTATAAACCACAAACGCATAAGTGCGCATATTAACAATAAGCATCGATGCTTTGAAAAATCAACAACACCGTGTTTCTAGATTTTGTTAATAAAAAGAAATTATATGTCTCTGGTGCATCAAATAATATGGACGCACTGATGTGTAATGTCATATGGCTGCACCGATGTGTCTTACATAAACGTGTCGTCGTGCCGAAAAAGTTAAAAAAAAAAAAAAAAAAAAAAAAAAAAAAAAAAAAAAAAAAAAAAAAAAAAAAACATGATTTTTTAAACAATTAAAAAAAGAGCAGGAATTGAATTTCATATAGTCATTTAAATACTAAAAAGCTATTCACTATTTCATTATTTTGAAAAATTTTGCAGGGGAGAGACTGTTGATATTATGGTAGCCGCGGGAGGTATTTACCTCCACGTGTAAACCCGACGAGGATAGAATACTCCGGGAAGCAAGAAGAAACCCTAATGAGTTGGCTAATAACCCTAGAAGACTTGTCGGGTCAAGAAGATAATTTATATTAGGTTATTAGCCTCCAAGAGAAGAAGTCTGCCAGAATAAATAATAATATACTGAACAAACAGGTACCCAGAATGAGAAGTCGGCCCAGGCAGTTATCCAGAATTAGTATAAATACAAGAGGCTAGTTCTCATTCTGGAAGGCAGTCTTAGAATTGTAGAGCAACAACTTATGCGCATTGTAGTGCCCAGTCTTGTGTGCAGGTTTGAGGAGAGATACCATTGCAGTTGGTGCAGCTAGCAGATCACGTTTGGCTTGGACTATATCTTTATTAGGGTTTGGACTATCTGATCATCTCTTATTGGTGTGTTATCCTTAGGGAAAGGTGCGCTACCCTTTGTTTGGCTATCTAGCCTAGGGTTTGCTTCTGGAGTGATTCTCTGTCAAGGTTAAGGTGCTCGGAGGGTGGCTTCAACCTATGGTTGGGTGAAAAGGATATTGTCAATGGAAAAATGAGCACATCCACTTATATTCTAACAGGTTATGGGCCCACACCTCCTTCATTCAGTCTAAACGCTAGAAGGAAACATAGTTGTGAGGATATTAAGCTCGTTGAAGAATTGTCGCTGGGGTTTCTAATAGGAGCAGTCACCATAGCACTATCACTAGGGTTACTAGCAGGCACAGTTGCAGAAACCCTAATCCTCTCGTTGAGGCACTTTAAGTGAAGGGATTGACATAATATCTGGATATATCAGTGCGCCCTAGCCTAACGCATCTCCTGGTACTCTCGGTGAGCCAAGACGTGAAGTTTGAGTTTTTGGTCAAAATCTAGGGTTGACCAAGTCAAAGCGGAAATGACTTACTCTATGAAGTCAGAGAACAAGTTATATGGAGCTTCTAACTTTAGAGCGTGGAAGACAAGAATTGATCCCATCCTTGCCAAGAATAAAGTGTTGGATATCGTGAAAGGAAAGATAGTGAAACCAGAGTTTGAAGAAGGAAAAGAGAAGGAATCACAGAATGTTGCAGCTATGGAGAAGTTCAAAGATGGTGACATCAATGCCATCAGTATCATAGTGGGCTCTATCAAATACCACTTGATACCCTACATCTCCCATCTTGACTCATC
>ML777334.1:448594-512557 GCA_009831015.1 Picea engelmannii | reverse complement strand
AATAGAAGCTTCCGCTTCTAGAAGGATCTTCCTCTAGATGCTTCTTTTTAGTATAAATAGGAGTCGAGGGTATGAGAACCCTAGCTTGAATATTATTGTAATAGAGCGTTGCTCGATTGGAGGTTGCCCCCTCGAAGAGGCCTGTGAACATTGCTATCTATTTCAAAGTGTTATTTCTGTTGCTATTTCGTGAATCATTTCTGTGTATTGTGAAGATTATGCTGGATATTTTACTGTTATTCTGTTATTTCTAGCATTTCATTTCTGTTCTGCATATTTTATATATCTGGTATCTTGCAGTAGATAACTGATGTTTAAGTGTATTAAATGCTTCCTGGCAAGAATTAGTCCATTTGAATTCAACATTTTTCATCAGTAATACAAACAGGGGAGAGGATATTTTGGAAAAAAAATTGCTAAATCTTCTGTAGTATCCAGCATGTCCTAGAAAAATTCTTACCTCTGTTTGGGTTTTGGGAGTAGGAAGATTTTTAATGACTTGTATCTTGGATGGATCCACATGAATTCCTTGAGATGAAATAAAATGTCCAAGCACTATTCCTTCACTCATCATCATATGACACTTTTATGTACTTAAGGAGAGGTGGGCTTGTATACATCGTTTAAGTACTTTCTCAAGGTTTTGTAGTGCTTCCTGAAAAGAAACACCATAAGGTGTAAAATCATCCATAAAAATTTCCATAGAATCATTAAGCATATCAGAAAAGATTCCTATAACTGCTCGTTGAAAGGTTGTTGGTGCATTACATAGTCCAAATGGGAGGACTCTATAAGCAAACGTTCCCCAAGGGCTAGTAAAGGTGGTCTTATCCTGGTCTTGGGGTGCAATTTTAATCTGATTATACCCACTGAAACCATCTAAAAAGGAGAAAAAATTCTTCCCTGACAAACTGTCTAACACCTGATCAATGAATGGTAATGGGAAGTGATCTTTTTGAGTGGCTTTATTTAAGGCTCTATAGTCCACACATACTCTCCATTTCCCATTTTTCTTAGGAACTATTACCAACGGGGAAACCCATTCACTATCGGATATAGGATATATAAACCCTGCATTGAGCAATTTTTGAAGTTCCTCTTTAAGGATTTCTCTTAAATTAGGGTTCATTCGTCGTTGAGATTGGCAGATCGGTCGATGATCTTCCTTGATATATATACGATGAGTACATAATTTGGGAGAGATTCCTTTCATATCTGTATAGTCCCATGTGAATTCTTTTTTATGTTCAATAAGTAACTTCATTAATTGTTGTGTTTCAACATCTTTCAGGTTGGGGTTTATGTTCAATGTTTTGCCAGGTTCAATTTCTATTGGTATGCTTTTAGAAGAGATGGTAACAGATGTTTGAGGTGGGTTTTCAGAGTTAAGGTTTTCCTAATTATATGACTCCAAAAGTGCAGCTAGTTGGTTATGAGTTTCTGGAGTCACAGAGGAGGGTTCACAAATAAAATTATTAATTACTTCATCCTCAGTGGCATCTTTAAGGCTTAAGTCTTGTCCGATAGTCAATATGGGTTGAGTAAGTTGATCATCAAAGTCTACCCATACATAATTATCATTATTAATCAAGGGCATAGCGTGAGGGTAGAGGGTAATTTGTTTGGTCTCGTAACCATTGGAAATTGTCATTGAACCTAATCTACAGCTAATAAAAGCATCTGTTGTGGCTAGCCAAGGCCTGCCCAAAATTAGAGGGTGGCCCCCCAACTTTGTTTTAGGTTGTAATACCACAAAGTCAGCTGGATAATACCAGGATTCTACTGAGATAATTAGGTCTTCAATGACTCCCTCCGGTTTGATTGTAGAACGATCAACTAATTCTAGGATGGTTGGGGTGTCTCTGATTTCATTCTGCAGTTGTAACAATTGTGAGGTTTTGAGAGTCATAATATTGATAGCAACGCCTAAGTCTACCAAGACTCGAGGTATTATCGTTTTTCCAATTTGTACTGAGACGGGGGTGGCCGGGATCACCATATTTAACTAGGGGAACTTTACTTGACATTGGTGCAGACAAGTCACCCATGACATGAACTGTGAGGGGATCCTTAATTTTCCTTCTAGGTTTCTTAACAAAAATGTCTCGCATAGTCCTGGCATAAATTGGTACATCTCGGAGTGCTTGTAATAGAGGGATTTTGACATAAAGATTTTGTAATTCCCCTAGAAGACTGAAAGTCGGTGGCTCAGGCGTTTTAGTCAAAGCTAAATGCTCAGAAAATGGTGGTTTTGTTGTTTCAGCAGCAGTGTTAGAGGATGATTGTACCTCTTCAGGTACATCATGCCCTTTTGTTTCCTCTTTATTAGAAGAGGTAACATCAGCTATGATAGGTTCTACTATTCTCTCATATCGTAAATGAATATCATTGCATTGCGCAGGGAGAAGAGAGAATGTAGGCTGGTTATGAATATCAATGCATTGCACAACTTTATTATTAGCGTTAGGGTTAGGTTGTACAGGTAGTTGGGGCCTCATTATTTGATTGTTTGGTGGAGTACCTGATGGTAAGGAGAGTGGTTTCAGAAATTGTGATTGAGGTAATTGATTTGGAAATGAGGGTTGTTTCCCTCTCCAATTTGGATTCCATTGGTTCAAATATGGTTGTTGTTGTTGTGGAGGCCAAGGAGTCCACATTGACGGATCAACAAAGGGTGGGTTAGTTTGTTGCATGGGTGGGTAATTCATTTGATTTAGGTATTGCATTTTATTATAGGGAGGGTAATTCGCTTGATTAAAAGAAAGATAGTTATTCCAACGATTAGAATATGTAAATGGCATATTAGGATTCATACCTTGTCCCTGCATTTGCCATTGCCTTCTTTGTGTCAACAGATAGACAGCTTCATCTTCTTCATCAATTGGTTGTAATGATGCCTTGATCCCTGGTAAAGAAGGACAATGTTGAGTTTCATGATCTTTATCACAGATGGTGCAGATTGGATTTTTGTCCAATGGGCATTCCCTTCGTGGGTGCTTGTCTCTGCATTTAGAACAAAATATGGACATAGTTGCTTCTGCTTCGGCTTGTTTCGTTTGAATCTGCAGGGTATCAATTTGTGAGGCAAAAGAGCTTAACATTTCAGTTTTAAAACCGTCAAGTAAATTACCTATTTCGGCTCTTGTTTCTCCTCCACTGCCTGATTTTTGAACTCTTGAGAATGTGGTATCCCTGCTATTTGATCTATTCCTTGAAGCTCCTCTTGAACATATTTTACATAGGTTAACAATTTCATCGTATGATTCTTTAGATATGTCCCCTTTTCCAAGCATATTCAGCATATCTAGACAGTCATCCCTTACTCCTTTTAATAATATTTTTTTAAGAATATCTTTACTTACATCGTGGTGACTGGATCTTTGTTGATTATACTGTAGCCTTTCTACAAAGTCCTCCATATTTTCATCCTCTTTTTGTATCATCTTAAATAGTTCTTCCCTTTTTTCTCTTGTTCGAAAATAGTCATGGTATTTATGCAGGAATTTATGTTTCATATGATCCCATGTTGTGATTACATGGCCTCCAAGACTCATGAACCATCTTAGTGCATTTCCTTTCAATGTTGCTGGAAATAGCTTTAATTTTTTAGCATTGGAAATGTAATCATAACTTCTACATAATATGTCAAACTCAAAAAGGAATTCATCAGGATCCTCTGAAGACAAACCATGAAAGTTAGGTAGTGCTGAGAGTGGAATGTTCTTCATGGGAGCTACCCCTCTAGGAAGATCACCAATAGGAAATCCTAATGTGGAAAAAGAGTTTTCATCATTTACCTCTCTTTCAGGACCTGCCTGTTCTTCATGATGCAATTCTTCATTATACTCATCCATGTTTTCTTCTGTTTGATCCCCTGTTGCGCTTGCTCTGTCCTCAATGTTTCCTGTTGGTTTCTTGACTGTCTCAGGACTCCAAACCTCTTTCCCCATTTCAAAGTTTGCTTGAAATGAAGGTTGGGATTTTGGTTTCTGAGAGTTTGGTCGTTGAGCAGCAGATTCAGACTTTGATATAATCTCGTCAATATAAGTCTTTCTTCCTACCCTTCCTCTGCCCCTACCACCTGTAGGGTCAGTGTCTTTGGGGTCTCCTCATCCTCTCATGCAATATTTGTATCTAAAAGAACATAAATTCTTTTGAAATCTATAATTACCTTCCCCGACAACAGCGCCAAAATGTTGGTCACTATAATTTCTTATTTAACTAAACAATCAAGTGCTACATAAATTGTCAACCCAGGGAAGTCTGTTTATTTCAAAGGTAATCACACACTGTATATGATCAATCTCAAAAGAAGTCTAGAGTTGTAGTAAAAATATACTAATCACACCTTGCCTTGAACAAACTGAAGTTCTACTTTGAATTACAGGAAAGCAACCTACATATTGCAGAGTTCAAAGTTTAAAGAAATAATTGTCCTGGATTACATTAAGAAAATAACAACCTAGGAAAGAAATCCTTCAATATGTTGCAAAAGGAAAGACCAACTATTATGTAACAGAGAACATGACCCTATTCCCCAAGAAGGAATCTTCAGCACCTGTTTCCGATCATCACACTTTCATGAACTCATTGCTAATTGAAATGATTGACACACATTGAAGGCTAACTATATTTAATCAGAGAACATGACCCTATTCCCCAAGCAGGAATCTTCATCACCTATCCCTGATTATCACGCTTTCATAAATTCACCAAACAGGGTTGCTAACTAGAATGATTAACAGTTACCCAAGCATGAATTATATGGAAACAATGTAACAACCAGTAAAGAAAAGTTTCAGCAAGGCAGAGTTCAGTAAAGTAGTGTTTTAGCAAAACAGAATTTAATCAAGGCATGAAAAAAAATAGCATTAACACACTACAAAGCTAATGGGTGAATCTTGTGAATAAGGTGGGCCCTCCCTTCTCACAAGATTCCCCTGAAACGAAAGGAACTAGAGAGAAATGCTCAGAACAATCTTTTATTCATCTGTCAATTGTATCATATTACAATGTCTAAAGTAAAACACGTCCTTCTCTGTAAATCCTTTCTTAGCCAAAAAGAAGGTCCTCTCTAATGATGATTTCCTCTTATTTAAAGAGGAGAATCCCCTTGATACAATTTGATCATCAAATTACATATGCGCATCTGAATCCTATTCTTAGTCAGATCAGATCTCTATACTAGAATAGGATATCCTAGTCTCCCGTAACAGAATGCTATTACAATAGTTGAAAAGGTGTTGAGTGAGGTGTTGTTGTTGCGGCTGGAGTAACAACTTCCTTATTTTATCTTCGTGTTACTGTTGTTGTATGTTGTTTCAGCATCACAAATCGCGGGTTGTTTCAGCAATGGGATTTGCGTTCTGATTGTTTCAGCAACGTGGTCTCACGCAACAGCGATGGTTAATTCTGGCTCAAGGTGTGACTATTGTGGTCAATGTAATAGCTTCATTGTTGTTTCAACATCGTAGACCACGGAGAGTGTAACAGCTTCTTCTTGTGTGAGTTGTTGTTTCAGCATCGTAGACCACGGAGAGTGTAATGACTTCTTCTTGTATGAGTTGTTGTTTCAGCATCGTAGACCACGGACTGTGTAACAACTTCTTCTTGGAGTTGTTGTTTCAGCATCCTAGACCACAGACTGTTTCATCCATGGGGTTTGCGTGCTTTTGACTATTTCAGCAACGGGCCTTCAAATAGCAATGATAATTTGTAGTTCGAACTATTTCAGCACTTATATATTTCTGATCAACGGTTAAGTACGAGAGTAATGTAAAATTATATGCAAAACAGATTAAACATATAGTAAAGAGAAGAGACGTTATATACCTTTGGAAAGATAGGGTAAGGTGATAATGTGAGTTTAAATGTCAATGAAAAAGGGATGTAATGGTAGCAAAAAGTGTGAGCAAAAAGGTACATTATAGGGTCCTAACAGTTAGGGTTTGGACTATCTGATTATCTCTTATTGGTGCACTATCCTTGGGGAAAGGTGTGCTACCCTTTGTTTGGCTATCTACCCTAGGGTTTGCTTCCAGAGTGATTCTATGTCAAGGTTAAGGTGCTCGGAGGGTCGCTTCGGCCTATGGTTGGGTGACAAGGGTATTGCTAATGGTAAAACGAGCACATCCACTTATATTCTAACAGAGACTTGCAAGAGAAACATACGAAGGAACATTGTGGAGGAGCAGAATACTTTGGAACCACAGTATTATTCAAAATATGAGAATTTGAAAGGTATGGTTATTCACTCTAAACCATTTTCATAAAAAAAAATTAATATTAAGAAGGTATTCAATATTTTCATTATTTTTCCAAAATTTACAAGAAACAGATTTGGAAGAGAGACATGACGGGGAGCATTGTGGAGCAAAAGAATACTTTGGAACAACAGAAATATTAAGAAAATCAAGATTTGAAGGGTGTGGTGATTCACTCAAAACCCTACATTCAAGGGGAAAAAATCATACTTACCTTAAACCCTTGTTTTTTTTTGCTTACATGAATGCAAAATTTCACCCTAAGGTTTAATTCCCTGTATCACTTCAAAATTAGGGCTTTTCGTTTTAGGTATTTTAGATCTAATGGGTTTGTTTTTCTATATATAATTGGTTTGCATGTGATGCAAAGGGGCCACTTATTGCATCAGATCCCAAACGTAGTCAACCCTCTGTCTTTTTATTTTTATTTTTTTAAATAGTTTTCGATTTAACGTTTTCCACTTTTCCGGTGTGCATTTTCGACAGAAACGCACCAATGTGTTTTTTATAAGGAACACACCGATTAAGCCATATTTTAAAAAATATATATATTATTTAAAATATGGTGCATAAAAAAAATATCCCTGATGTTCTCGTCCAAACAACACAGAATATGCTGCCACATAATTTTTTTAATTTTTCTTCTCATCGGTGTGTAATTTTTCTATTGTTTTTTTTATAAATGTTTGATTTTTTTGTTATGTTTTTGTTTTCTACTATAGTCGTTGTGATGTCTTCTATATATGTCGCACTGTTGTAATTCACAATATCTAAAAAATAAATTAAATTTTTCGGTGTGTTGTTGTATGGAACACACCGGTACTTTGTATATTAAAAGCGCATCGGTTACAACGATTTTTTTTCGCTGAAAATTATGTGATTTGTTTATAAAATATATTTAATAATTTATGTATTGAATGGTACATAATGTATATTGATAAAAATATGAGTTAGAAGAGTTCAAATAAGAAAATTTATGGTCGACATAATAATGACACAACCAAAAAAACAAAAAAAAACAGGTTCTCTATAAATTCTATAAAAAATCAATATGGTTGAACTATATGTAAGTTTAACTAATATGTAATGGTTAGTGTGTGTCATGTAGGGTCACAAAATGAGGAAGCTCGATAACATTATTTATTATCTAAGTGCAGAAGAGCGTAAAAGCTTGATGGAAAAATTGCAGAGGGATGAATCAGGTGAATGAAAAAATATTATTCAATATGATTTTTTTTTTGAATTTTCATTAATAATATATTTAGGAATATTAGATTACATGTTTCAAACAATCTATTAATTCACATATGTTTAATGTTCTACATGCACCAACAACGAGGGAACAAAATTTCATCATAACAAAAATAAATTAATTAATATAGAAGATGCAAATGATGATGAATTGGTCCTTAGCTCATCTAGAGTGGTGTTGGAGATTAATCAAAGGTGGAAAAGATTTTACAAAACTATGAGGGATATAGTGGAACGAATTTGTAGACGTAATTTCCACTTACAATATAGAAATCAATCCAATGATTCCAATAACTAGGTTATATTTAAACTACAAGAAGCATTTCCAGAGCAATGGTCAATGAGACCTGTCAGACTTGCAATAGAAAAAACATACAACAACAAAAAAGAATCATTCAAAAAGAATATATATATATATATATATATATATATATATATATATATATATATATATATATATATATATATATATATATATATATATATATATATATATATATTACAAAGTATTCATTCATTAATATATCAATTTTGTGATATTTAGTTTTCATATATCAATATAAAAATACTTTATTGTCATGTTATCTTTTCAGGAAAATTATGAAAATCTCAGAGGATCAACGAGCTAATATCTGAAATATGTCAGTAGGAATGTCCAAAAAAATGTACAAGGATATTGTCAAAGAATTGGACATAATTGCATCGCAAGAGGAGTTATCTCAACAAGAACGTGCTTCAAATGTATGTAGTCATTGAATTTTTCTAGTAGGTACAAATAATTAATTATACATTAAATATTAATTTTCAAATATTCTCTTACAGAAAAGAAAAAAAAATGGAACTCATTATGCACATAAAATTGGACAACAAGGAAGAAAATGGTTGATAGCAAAGTTTGTGAGTAATTGTTATTTCTTTATAATAATTTAAGGTTTTTTTTTTGTAGATTTCAAGTTGCTTTACAATATCCATCCTTGAATGTCTTCAAACATGTGTTAACTTACAAATAAGATCCATCATAAAAATTGATTGGCATTGGGTTAATTAAGGGTTGTGAGTATATGTTGGCATATCAAAAATTAATTGTCGAATTTGTAAGTATAATCTATGTTGTTTTACTTCAATCATTTTATAATTAATGAAACAAAAATAATACTTTATATTAAATCTATGATTTATTAAGGGGTATAAAACTTGCAGGAAACAAAGTATGGAACTGAGCAATATATTTGGATATCAATGCAAGAATGATGATCAATATATTTGGATATCAATGCAAGATGCAATTGTATTTTTTTGAAATAATTGTCTGTGAAAATCAGACATTTTTGTTTAATGTAATGGACATAGTGTCTCAATTGAAAGACAAGGGATTGTCGATAAGTATCCCATTTTGTATGACAAAGACCCCCTTATTCATATAATAAAATATGTTTTAATTTATTCTATTGCGTTGTTCAATGTCATTGTGAAATGTTACATTGCTAATTAAATATATGGATCATTAAATATTATGATGAAGAGATGAAAAATCTGATGATATAACAAATTAATCCAAACATCATATCCAAATTCACTAATCAAAATATAAGATATATGTAAATTTTTTGATAAATAATGAAATTAAAAAATAACAATAATTGCACTATCACGGGTCAATGTTTCTCGGTGTATTTTAACTATTAATCTCATCGGTGCATTTAATATTAAAACCCACCGGTGCGTTTCATATAAAATTCACACCGGTGCATTTATGTAATCAATTAGCATTGGTTTCAATATTGATTTAATACCACAAAATTATATTAAAAATTTGGTCATTGGTGCGTTAATCTTATACGAAGCATCGGTGCATATGTGTTATTGATATGCATCGGCGTTATTGTGTTATTGATAAGCACCTGGGCTTGTTTTTTGTGGAAACACACCGATTCTTTCGATTTGTAATGCATCGGGGCATTTTTCCTTGTAGCGCACCAGTGCATATTATTTTATACAACATCAGTGCCTTCTTATTAATAACGCACCGGTGCGTTCTATGAAGAAAGCCCCGATGATTAATTATTTTTAAGTCTCCCGATGTGTATTGTTGTTAAAGCCCATGTGTTTATAAGACAAACGCCTCAGTGCTTAAATATTTTACTACCCCGACGCTTTCATATTTTACTACCTCGGTGCTTGACGTTAAGTTAACCACACCAATGTTGTAGGTGTATGTACGCACCGGTGCTTTTTCCTTATACAAACGCATTGATTTGTAAACATTCGCTTACACCTCCAACCACCTAGATTTTTTTAGTTATAATCAACTTTTGTTATAGTATCCATAAAAACAACCGCTATCGATAACATATGTTGTAGCAAATGTTTTTTTGCCAATTTTTTCCAATTTTGTAACACTAGAATCCTCCACTATAACCTCTGCTAAAAGGTCTTTTCCTTGTAGTGCTATGAGTTTCTTCATATGTCCAACTATTTTCAAGACTTTTGAAATCAAAGTACAATTATGGTTTTAGAAAGGCTTTTTTCTGCAATGTCAGCTAGTAGTGTTGGGTGGCCATGAATTTGACCATGGAAGTAGTTTGTAGAATTAAAACACAGAATCTAAAGTGGAATCACACACATTTCTTAAACCTAAGTTTTGACTTGAATTCAGAGTCTCATTTATTTATAAGTTGGCTATTCAACAACCTTTAAATTTGTAAACCTTACAATTTTAACATTCCAGAACTGTGCTTGTCAAATATTTTATTCTTTCACTTACTTACTTGAGCCCATACAACCCCTAGTGTTGTAACCTTGAACTCTGATACCATATGTTGTGAACCCATATGCTAAAAGCCACACACACAGAGACACATGTAGTATACCTAGGGAGGTAATATGGCATACCTAGGGAGGTACCCAATGTGAGTAATAATATATATATGACCATGTACATGTAATAGTGTGAACACAATAAAGGTGTAAAGGTGATAAGGTTTTCTAGAAGGTTCCACCTACTAGAATATTCCTTCTCTAGAATGTTCCTAGGAGAGAGAGAGAATGTTATTTAAAGGAGTGTAAGCAATGTATTGAAGCATATTCAAGACTATTATTATTGTAGCAAGAAAGTATTGTTTGGGAGTGCATTCCTTCCTTAAGGAATAATATATAGTGTTACCCTACCTCAAAGGTTTTGACTATTTCCTGTGTTCAATATTTTGGTGAATAGTTTGATTTATTCTTGTTGAGATTAAGGGTTATTTCTGAAGTTATATTTGCAAATATATTTAGGTACTTAACATTTGGTATCAGAGCACTTTTCTCGGCTAAAGAAAGGAAGAAAAATTTGGTTCTTTTTGGAAATTTTTTATAGGGAAAAAATGGGAGGCGTATTTCAGACTCAACTATGAAACTTTTTGTATAGAATTTGTAGAAAATAATTGGATATTTGAATTCCTCTCAGAAAAAAACTCTTCTGAAACGGAGTCCAGGAAGTGAAGTTATCAACATTTTAAATTTGGAAAATTTTCAGGGTTTTTCCAGAAAAAGCCGCACGATTTTCATAGTAAGTTATTTTTAAACCACGGTGTTATCACATAAAATTAAAATGGGTCAAGGATCAAAAATATTTTCAGCTGATGATTTTGAGTCATAGATTTTCATTAAATTTTAGGTTTCTAGACCCCTTTGCTATAGTCATTTTTCAATTTTGATGTAAATAAACTAAGGTTAGTTTTGGCTTTGGTCTAGAGTCATTAGGTTATGCCTTGGTATCATAACAAGTCGGATAAAGCCTTCATGAGTCACATATTTCCATTCCTTCATCATCACCCTGACATGTCACCTCCTCCATGTTGTTCTCAGACCCTTACTTTGTCACATTTACCCATTAAGATGTCAAATCAATTTCGATATGTACGCCGCCAACTCACTAGGAGAATTCGCAGCACTTTCAAAGGTACACCATGCGTTCATTGCCATCATTGCATTTATGGGTCATGTAAACTGAATATCTCCTTGTTTTTAGAGATGATTTTTTAAACCATATCCATGGATTATGTCATAAATGCTTTTAATTGTTTTCTCCAAGTGTGCAAATCATTTTTCAACTCGGCGCTGCACACTGGTGCTACAGACAGGCGCTATGAACTCGGCACTGCGAACTAGATGAAGAAGATGAGTTGGAGGTTGGGATACTTGCAAACACCATTGTGAAACCTCAAAGATATCATCTTTCAACTCAAGGCCTCTAGATACTCCATGAGAATTTTCACCTTATTTGAAGGTCAGGACAGGGCTTGTTAGTTGTTTTTTTCCTTTTGGGCTCTGAGAACTGGTGATAGGCACTGCGAACTGTCTTATTTACTTGTTGAAAATCTCTAAAACCCATTTTGATGTGATCTAAAACTTGCTCATTGAACCTTAAGTATCCCTAGTTTTAGGCCACCTTTCCCACCAATCCATTTCGCCTGCTTTGCTTATCTTTCCCAAGTGTTGCAAAACCCCTTCTCTGGCACTGCAAACTCTTTGAAACAAACCTAGCACTGAGAACCATCTATTCCAACACCTTCTACAAAAGACCTTTCTTCAACAAGTTCTCAAACTTAATTACACTTTTATCTGGTCTAAAATGTAAAATTGTTCACATGTGAAGTGAACCTGAGTTTTGCAAAAGAATAGTGATGTGGTGAACAAGACCTGTCTTGCAACGATCTGTTATGTTATCCCTTCATGATATTTTTAGTAGTCTTCCTTCATCTTCATGACTGAAAGGTACCTTGTCTTATTCTTGTAGGTAAAATGAGTTGAGAAACACTAAGGCTTTATACAGAACTAGCCTATTGGGAAATTTTATCCATTAAAACCCTAATCCTTTGTTTTCCTTGTTTTACCTCTAGCATCATTAAATCTTGTGGTAAGGTTTTTCTGTAAACAATATTAATGGATACTCCACAGCAAAGGAAGGCTCACAAAGGAGGGGGAATTGTGAGAACAGATCCCTATGACATGCATCTTTTTTTTTCTAAACCCTTGATCAGGGAAGTTTTCCAAAGAGTAGGTTGCATTATTTTTTTTTGAAAAATGCAGAGAGGGAGAGGTGGCTAGGGAGTTTTCCCTTAATTTTGATGGGACCCAAACTAAGGTTTGGACAATGGAGTTTGAGGTATCTGAATTATCCATCTCATCATCAACTGAGATACCTAACACTGGTGAGAGATGGTTCAAGGCCATGACCCTGAATGTTGCTTTCTCCAAGGAATTCCTCAAACCATAATACCAAGGGGACAATTTGTTAAAGGGAGTGCCCATGAACCATATGTTGGAGGGTTTTGATAATATGTTGAAGGTGATTCAAAGTTATTTCACCCGTGAAGCAAGATTTAACATGATATATCAATACCATATAAGGCTATTGCTAAATTTCATAGGCAATGATGCCATGAATCTTCCTTTCTACCTGTTTATAAGTATTGGAAAAATGTTTGAGAGGGTTCAAGCTAAATCAAAAGTAGTTGATACAAGTGTCTTCTATTCAGGCCTTATAAATATGTTGGTGATGGAGGAATTGAGAAAGAAAAACATGGATTGGGAATCATTCATTACCTCTTCACACTTCCAGCTAAATGTTTCTCCCACTCCACAGTATAAAATGCAAAGCCCTCTTCATATTGATAAGACTGTAAATTCAGAAGTGAACAAGAAAATAAAGAGAACTAAGACTGCTAGAGATGATAAAGAAACAAAGGATCATGAAGGAGGAGGACCTTCACAGTCTTCATAGAGAGAATCTTCACCTATGCCATATCCCAGTCCAGTAGAGGTTCCTTCAACTAAAGCTACAGGTTTGAGAGGAAGCAAGCTGGTGTTTCCTTCACCTAGTGCAGCTGGGAAGGTCAAATATAGGAGGCCTCTTACCAGAGAAATAGTCAAGCAAGAGATCCATGTGAAAATTTATGTAGTAGGAGTTTCATCCCAGAGGAAAGGTAAATTCATAGCTACTGAAAAGCCTATTGAAATCATTGACATCACCACTCCTCAAAAAGAGACCAATCAAAATTTTAAGAGGCTCAACAGACATCTTAAAGAGGAAAGGGTTGAAGTTGATGAAATGAAGAAGGGGGAGTTGGTTGCAAAGAATAAGCTTAAGGGACTCATGGACTTATATCGTGAAACTATTAACAAGGCCATATTTATAGCTAAAAGGTTTTGACCCCTCCATAGGCAGCTCAGAAACTTATACAGACGTAACAAAGCTTACTAGGCACAGATAAGAAAGCTAAATATAGAGTTGAAACCTTTCAAATAGGAGTTGGCCAAGAGGAATTTATATATGTTAGCCAAAGTTGCAACCAGGAGGAGCTCTAGAGTTAGAAAATGAAGAAGTTGAAATTCCTTAAACAATATCAGTTTTGACAATTTCCTTTTTATGCATCTTTAAAATTTTTGAGGATGGTTATGCCTTATAAATCATTTTTAAGTTTGGGATGATCTCTTCAACTCATATACCATATATTAAGTTGATCACAACAGTTGAAGCACTAGAGACAATTTTGGGATGTTTTTTGGGTTTTATTAAATGAATTGAGTTACTACAGGAAAGTTCGCAACGCCTAGTGCTGCGAACTCTTGTTCTGGAGGTTTTGAAGGAATATTCAGCGGCCAGATAGTTAGATTAAAGCATGATATTTTTCTAACGGTCAATTGTAAACTAGGAGGCCTCCTACCAAAGGAAGATGCGATCAAAGAGATACTTCATCAGCAATAAAGAAAATGTCAAGGGTGTTGCCAACATTAGCCTAGTTTTTAGCATTTTGGTTGTTTTCTTTTATCCACATGTTGCCACACCTCTTTGAGGGCATAGGGATCCTAGGATAAGGTAGTTATTAGGATTGTAAAGTTTTCATTGACAGTCTAGACAATAAGATAGTCATAGTAAGATTGAAAGAGGTTCGAATGATTGAGATGACACTCGTATTTTGATGTTGTGAATGTAACAGAGAGATCTCTAATTTTATGTACCAGAACTGATATTTTTTGGCTAATAGAAATCAGTCTTTTTCCCTTATCATCTTGTTTCTTTCTTACTCTGATTTGCAGTCTATTGAAGGTTTCAATTGATATATTGTATATGTATTGGAATGAAGGATTTGTTGTGATGTTGTTTATGATTTTATCAGAGTTTCCCTTTTGATTATAGAAGTTCTTGTTTCATAAGGTTTTCTTCATATATCTACTAGTATTACCTGATGTAATGGTAGATATATTTAAAATTTCTTATTGAAGTCTTCCCCCTATTCATCTTATTCTTTAAACCATGATCTAAGTTACTCAAAACCTCATTTTATGGTGCATTTTATCTGGAATTTACTGTGATTGACATTGTCTTGCTGAGTTTTTATCCATTCGCCACCTTATCATAAAAACTTATCTTTAAATCTACTGATAGGTGTTGAGCTTACACTTTAGCAGTCAAAGTGTGAATTTCAGTGCTAACACATAGTTTTTGTTGAAGATTTCTTCCAAGAAAGATGTTTTTTACCGGAAAAGATGATGGCCCTAGTATTGAATAATTGCTAAAGGCACACAAGTTAGAATGGAATGAGAAGTGGAAACATTCATTATTATTTTATTTCAGCAAAGATGCTAGCACATGGTGGAAATAATTGGACCATGACAAGATGATGGGAATTTCCAATGAATTAATTGAAAGCTTAATTTTAGATAGGTGGTCTCATGTTGGAAAAGGGGATAAAGAGAGCACCAAGGGTTTCTTTTCATATGGAACGGGTTCATGGATGCATTCAACAAGAAGAGATTATTGTTTATATTAACCCTAGTTGCCAACAAAATTTCATCAATGTTTAGTTGGTTAATAGATTGCAAGTTCCTGCAAATAATATTCAAAGCACATAGGTTGAGGGTGAAAATGTTCAATTGTTTAAAGATTCAAAGCTCAGTATGGATAAATATGTGTTGTATTCAAATTTTTGTGCTATAGATATGGATGATGTGCATATTTTGTGGGGGTATCTTTGGATAGACTCAGTGGGTACAATTAATATTAATGTGCAAAAGAAGTTTTTGAAGTTGTGGTACAAGAAAAAGAAAATCACATCTCAGGATGTGTCTCTTAGTAAGAAATAAGGGCCCACGGGGGCAAGAAAAGTAGTTATTGCAGAGTCTGAAGTTGAATCAAAAGCAAATTCTACAACAAAACTTGAAGCATAGCCCTAGAAAGGACACAATAAAGAATACATGGATATTAGGGTGGAACCAATTGCTAAAGTTGTTGTATATCGCCATCCACACCACATAGACAAACAACATTTATCAAGGCAGGGGCATGAGCATCAACACAATTTTTATGGACTAGCATGGCACCAAAAAGGCAACAAATCAAGAGGTACTTGGAGGAATACCAACAATGCAGGATGATATCAAAATAGATAAACAACCCCATGGCACCAAAGGCATGATAAGGATTAAGATCAGGGTGACAGGGCAGTATTTGGACCTCATGTTCATCTTCCATTAGGATGGATCGATGCTTGTACTTGGTATCAATTGGATACATTTCTTAGCCGATCATATTGTATGGTTTCTTCTCATGTTTCGATGATGAAACATGTGAAGGGGAATGGAATGTAGTATACATAGGGAGGTAATATATGGTACCTAGGGAGGTATCCAATGGGAGTAATAATAGATATATGACCATGTACATGTAATAGTTCGAATACGATAAAGGTGTAAAGGTGAGAAGGCTTTCTAGAAGGTTCCACCTACTAGAATATTCCTTCTCTAGAATGTTCATAGGAGAGAGAGAGAATGTTATATAAAGAAGTTTAAGCAATGTATTGAAGCATAGTGAAGATTATTGTTATTGTATCAAGCAATTCTTTTTTGGGAGTTCATTCTCTCCATAAGGAATAATATATGGTGTTACCCTACCTCAAGGGTTTTGACTATTTCTTGTGTTCAATATTTTGGTGAATGGTTTGGTTTCTTCTTGTTGAAAGGGTTATTTTTGAAGTTATATTTGCATATCTATTCAAGTACTTAACACACACACACACACACACACACAATATTTATGCTTTACATTGCTTGGCTTTCAACCTTCATCATATACACATATGTACATTGTTAATCCGAAAATGAAAACATTACAATAAAGGGAATATGTGGAAACCATGTGATAACCTGGAAATCATTGTAACGTCTTCTTGGCTCCAAGACTGAATCTAGTAAAGGGAAAAAATAATTCAAAGAAGAGGTTCCTATTTTGAACTAGAAGGATTCTAAGAATGATGAACATGATAACCCGAAACAAAGGGAATGTCCCCAAATATTGAAGGATGAACAAGTTCACAACATCAAGGCCTGTCCACAGTGTAACTACACTATCCCAGCAAAAAAAATATTTTAAATCTACACCAGTGGGAAATTCTCCAGTAAAATATCATTTCCCCTCAATGAACTCATGATTTCTTGTGGAGCAGCATGTAGAACAAAAGCAACAAAAAATAAAATTAGTTATGGAGCAAGATGTGGAAAGATATGATGTCTATGTTTTAACACATGATGAAAGAACAAAAATAGACTCTATGAACATTAGAAACAACAACAACTCCCTTAATCACATTAGCAACCTGACATACCATCTGTAATTCCCATTGCCATAAACCCTTCATATTAAACACAAATATCTCAATCTCAAAATTTGATGGATCTGTTCTTGGGAATAACCTAAATTTATAGCACTATAGTATTTAAATCTTATTCCATTACTCAATCAAATTTTATCGGAGCTTAGAAGATATTGGTTCCCAAACTACATAGGAACAAGCCCTCAACTGGTGGTATACATAGAGTAATAGTCTGGCATCCTCAAATCAACAACTTATCAACAACCAAGATGATTCTAAGCAGTTGTCACAAAGCAGTTTTACCAATCAAGGATGTTATGCTAGATTAATGGTTATAGCTCTAACAACTTTCTGGTTAGACTATCCAACACTTCATCAAGGTCTTCATCAAGCTCTCCATCAGACTTGAAGTGCAATAAATTGAGGATACCCTCGGTATCAAAATTATTTCAATATTTTTTCCTATCAACATAAAAGAGGTGGAGCTCTTCCTAATATTTTCATTGGAACATGCTTTTCAACGAGGTTCTAAGATTAAAGCTTAGCTTCCCAATATTACTCAGCCCACTCAAAATAAAACCACTTCTCCTTCCCTTTTCCACTACTGTGGCTCAACATAACAATATCGGAAGAAATGAACTATGCATCTACTACTACTAATGGGAAAACGTGTTGTGCCTATTAGAAAACACATAACCATTGAAATGGACAATTTCACACCTTACAGACCAACAAAATTAAGGTGTGCAAGACCCTACTTCCTAAGAAGCGATAGGAAACCGAATTCATAGGTTGATGTAATCAATCCAACCTCTGTGGATCCTCAACTAATCTTGATGGCTAGAGGTCACTCTGCCAAAAACAAGGAATCTTTGTTCACAAAAAACTGCCAGCTCATAAATATATTAGCCTACGTATTCTTGGATAATGGTAGGCATAATAACCTAGTATCCCACACATGTACAAAGAACAATCAACATATAACATGAATTTTATATAAACTATAACATAATTCAAGACATATAGGTTTCAAAAACAACATTGTATGCAGAGTATGCTAGATACATTCTCATTGTGCTTTTACTTTCTTAAAATTTAAGGATGATAAAGATGATTCATGCATATATGATCCAGGAGGATCTAAGGAACACTCAGAGAGGTCTAGGAGGATCTGAAATGCTCACAAAGGTCCCAGGGGATCCATAAATGCTAAAAATTAGATCGTCTCAAATCATCCTGAAAATGGCATCAATGCGTAGAGATTGTTGTCAGCTTTCCAACAGCGCAAACGATAAGTCAAAGGGAGTTCATATGCAAAAGTTATAAGTGGTCAAATTTAGGGTCAAACGAACAAAGTCAAAGGTCAAAGGGAAAAGGAGGTGACATGTGTCACCACTGCAAGGGTGACACATGGCACATGTCCATACACCGAGTGATGTGGCATATCCAGTTGGCAGATCACTGGGCAGATTGTACCTCTAGGTGGCTCAGTTATAGGTTGACAAGTGGTCTAATGACATGTTCACACATGGAAAGGTTAGCCAATGAGAGGTTTCCACGTGGCAATTCCCCATTGGCTAGTGATGGTTAAGGTATATTCAAATTATGGAGTTGATGGGGGTCGAACCTGTGACCTCCATAACCACATAAATTTCCAACGCACCATAACATGTGACCTAACCACTATATGTCATATATTTTATTTAAAGTTGAAATATGGTTCGTTTGGGGGGGAGAAAGGGGTCGAGGAATAGCCCCAACCCTTGCCCTTGGTCCATATATATATATATATATATATATATATATATATATATATATATATATATATTACCACATGACCGATTTATAACCACAAAGGGGATTAACAATATTCGCTCGGGATTTTAGTTATACCATATATATTATACATATATATAGTATATAGTTCAAAATAATATACTATATATAAAATTTATTTAACCATACATGCCATGTAAATAGGATCTATAGGTTTTGAACCCTGAACCTTCCGCCAACCAAACAACTTATATCTAACGGTCTAACCAATCAGCCAACAAACCCACATTTAACGGGATTCCCTCTTAATTTAGTAATGAAGTTGCATTATTATGTGAATGGAGGTTGGAGGTCACGCCCTATATATAGGGCATGGATCACAAGGCATCCACACATCCTGAGAATGCATGGATCCCAATGCACATATCTCGAGATAGGGCTCGAATCCCGAGGATGTACGAACATCATGTAAGTACATGCAAGTACAAGCTAAGTTTTGTGTTGTCTTGTAAAGCGTGTTGTGAGGTATATTGACGAAACATCGGCAACTTTATACTCATTTTCACGATTTTTCGCAAGGATCGTGAATTTGAGGTCTATTTTTTTATTTTAAGTCATTTATAAAAGTCTTCTCTCAATTTTCCATTAATTGGCATTTAATGCATTGTTTTGCGTACCAAAGAGGGTGAAATTGAGCCAATTTGGAAATTGGTCGACTTTATAGTCAAATTTCTCATAATTTCGCAAGGATTTCAATAGTGAAGTTATTTTATTGTTTTGAGTAATGGAATTTAAGAGCATCCATTAAATTAATATATGTGAGTCATTTTACATGTGATTTTGGTATTTTGAGATGGAGAAAGTAGTTTCCATTGGATTAAAGGGAACTTAAAGATGAAACAAAGTATGTAATTTGAGGTCTTTTATTTTTTGTTGTGTCATCTCATCATTAAGCAAAGTTAATCTTCATTTTATGAGTTTTTTAGTAAAGAGAACATCATCAGAATTCTGCAAACCACCCAATACGATCAATAAATTATTTTGAATCAAGTTAGATGTTGCATATATATATGTAAAGAGACAAGTGGTATCTAAGGATTTTCAGATCAAGTGGTATCAGAGCTAGTTTTGGTGTTTGTTGCGAGTTTTTGTTGTGACATGAGATCCAATAGTTTGGTTGGTGAAGATTTTGAAGACTCCTATTAGGAAAACAAGATGAGTAAATTTCTCATGAAGTTGAGATTGCAAAAGAACATTAATCGACAAATCCAAAAGGAGAATTTTGAGCTAAGAATGCAGTTGCAAATTCTCTAGGAAAACAACCAAAGATTGCAGGATTGACTGTTATGTCATGAAGATTTCCACATGAGTATTTTTCATGAATTAGAAAGAAAGTTGTAGATAATGACACCATCAATCAGTAAAGTTGGACAAGCATAAAATGATAAGTCTCCACTGCAAGAGAGACTATCTCCCTTCAAGAACATGATCGAGGAAGAAGACTCTTCACATTATTCTTCTTCCCGACAAGATGGAGAATGCTCGAGGGTAGATGAAGCAAAGAGAACTTCATATGAAGAAGTTCTACATAAGAAATTGGCCTTGCCTTCTAGTCCATAGAAGAGTAACATGTGTAAGGCGTCTTCAGGGTATATGTGCATGCTACAGAAGAAGGAATGAAGACTTGTCCCACTAGTGAATGGTCTAGTTATTCATGTGCTTCCTATGGAACTAGCAACCATGATGTGAAGAAGTGTCGAACAAGATCGTTTGTGCAAGTAAAACCCTCCAAGAAGAAGGCAAATCATTTCTCATTTCTCAAAACAGAGGAAAAGGAGGAATGATAAGAAGGCTTCGTGGAATAAGACACTATGCTCTTATTGTGGTAAGAGTGGACACCAGATTGAGAAGTGTTGGACACTTTACCCGCACTTATGTCTAATGTAGAACATAAATGATGTAAATACACTTGCTATAAGATAAGCAACAACTCCAGATGAAGTCAATGGTCTTACTAAAAGGCTTGGAAAATAATACTTCCCGATAGCTGGTCTTGGAAAAGAATATATGAAGACATCAAAGAATGGTTCATAGACAGTGGCTCATCTCACCACATGACCGGGATGAGATCGATATTTTTTACTTTCTCAAAATCTGACATGGATTGTTTTGTGGGATCTGGAACCAACATGAGACAATAAATAAGGGGATATGGATATGTAAGATTCTAGCTCGAGTCGAGGGGATTTCTGGGAATCAAACAGATGTTGTATGTTCTAGACTTAAAGGTAAACCTACTCTTAGTTGTGGCATTTGAAGATGAAGGCTATGCAGTCACATTCCATAATGGCGAAGTACTTATGTATTCAAGAGAATCTACTCCAGACATGACAATAGTACTTGGTATTCGCAAGGAGAGGTTATACAGGTTACTAGGAAGACCGATAGTTTGGTCTAATTGTTACTTGGATTCGGCATCAAATTCTTCATTAGATTCAATGTCAGATTCAAGATCAGCGTCATAGGCATTGTCAGAGGTTGAAAGCTGTGAGACTTCTCCCAGTACATTGGGGAGAATGAGTCCATCAGTAAACCATATTTAAAATTTTTTAACTATGTATATTTGTTTAACCATATAGGGGCTTCCACAGTGCAAGATATTAGATATTATTTTCAGGATTAACTGCATAGTGTAAGTCATTAATCTATGTATATTTGTAAATATAATATGCATATGTGAAATCTCTTTAAGTCTATTAGAAGGCTTGTAAGCCAAACATTGTAAATTACAAGAGTGAGAGGGACTCTGTAAAATTTCTATATTTCCACCTTGTATGAGTGAGAGGAATTTTGTAAGAGAGTTTCTATATTGCCAACTTATATGTTGTAAAGAGTGAGAGTAATCTCGTTAGAGAGATTTCTAGATAGCCACCTATATACATATTGTTTTATAGTGAGATGAATCTCGTTGTAAAGATTGTAAATCCTTTCGACAATAATATGGACAATTTTATTGTCTTGTAATCAACTAAAGGGCTACAAATGGATCGAATTGTCTTAGAAAACATTATTGATTCTGAAGAACCAAAAGTGAAGGAACATAAGGATGCAAACAGTTGGAACATGTAGATCAGGAGCAGAAAGAGCATCAAAGTAATGCAAAACTTTCTAGAGCTGGTAAAGGAGAAATAATCCTCTTTAGAAAATGAGAGGCATAAAGGTGCATGCTATAAGAATATTTAAATACTATTACATATTCATATGGGTGTATACCTTGAACATAAGCAATCAAGTACAGATGATGACAGTACAAGTAGAATTGTTCTTCAAGGCAGGAGTGACAATGGACAGAGTATTCATTCAGGGACTCCTACATATACATAAAATAGTAAAAGAACAGAGAGTCCAAAAGGGAAAGGCATAGATCAACATTCAACTTGGTTTCATATTGGTTGATATGGACTATCTTCAATAGAAGGAGATGGGAATAGATGTTGAAATACAAGATACAGGTATTGCAGAGATTTAGTGAACATGACTTTTGTTGTCAGGGAATCTATGAGTCAAAAGTAGAGTTATTAGAGACAGTGTCAGAGGCCAGACTTAGAGATATATTCCAGGGAAGCAAACATAAATGCATTGATCTAGTACCTAAGATCAAAGACCCAATATGAATACTAAATTCCAAAAGAATTAGCAAGATGGAAGAGTGAATTATCATCACTAATTTTTTGAGTATCTATACTTTTGGAGATCCAAAATTTCTTCAGTGGGAAGGTGTGATCTAGGAGGATCTAAGGAATGCTCACAGAGGTCTAAGAGGATCTGGAATGCTCACAGAGGTCCCAAGGGATCCATAAATTCTCAAAATTAAATTGTCTTAAATCATCCTAAAAATGGAATCAATGCGTAGATCTCGTCGTCTACTTTCCAATGGCACAAACGACAAGTCAAACGAAGTTTGTACACAAAAGTTATAAGCGGTCAAAGTTGAGGTCAAACAGACAAAGTCAAAGGGGAAAAGAGAGGTGACACATGTCACCACTACAAGGATGACATGTGGAACATGTACGTAAATCAGGTGACGTGGCATATCCAGTTGGAAAGTGAGTTGGAATATGACTAGGCAGATCGTACCTCGAGGTGGCCCAGTTACAGGTTGACAAGTGGTCTAATGACATGTTGACATGTGGCAAGGTTAGCCAATGAGAGGTTTCCATGTGGAAGTTACCCATTGGCTAATGATGGTTAAGGTATATTAAAATTATGGAGTCGATGGGGTCGAACCTGTGACCTCCATAACCACCTAAAGACTTAACACAAGCCCCACTACCAACGCACCATATCATGTGACTTAACCACTATATATCATATATTTTATTTAAAGTTGAAATATGGTTCGTTTGGGGGGGAAGGGGCTGAGGACTATCCCCAGCCCCTGGTCCATATATATATTACCATATGATCGAGTTATAACCACGGAGGGGCCTAACAATATTCGCACGAGATTTTAGTTATACTAGATGTACTATACATATATATAGTATATAGTTCAAATTTATATACTATATATAAAATATATTTAACCATACAAGCCATGTAAATAGGATATGTGGGTTTTGAACCCCGAACCTTCCACCAACCAAACGAATTATATCTAACAGTCTAATCAATGGGCCAACAAACCCACATTTAATGGGATTCCCTCTTAATTTAGAAATGAAGTTGCATTAATATGCATACAGAGGTTGGAAGTCGTGCCCTATATATTGGGCACGTATCCCAATGCATTCACACATCCCGAGAATGCATACATCACAATGAAAAAATCTCAAGACAGGGCTCAAATCTTGAGGTTTTATGAACATCATGGAAGTACGTGCAAGTACAAGCTAAGTTTTGTGTTGTCTCGTAAAGCATGTCATGAGGTATAATGACGAAACATAGGAAAATTTATACTCATTTTTCACGCTTTTTTGCAAGGATCATGAATTTGAGGTCTATTTTGTGATTTGAATTCATTTTCAAAACTATTTTCTCAATTTTCCATTAATGGGTATTTAATGCATTGTTTTGCGTGCCAAAGAGGGTGAAATTGAGCCAGTTTGGAAATTGGTTGACCTTATAGTCAAATTTCTCAGAATTTCACAAGGATTTCAACGGTGAAGTTATTTTCTTGTTTTGAGTAATGGAATTTAAGAGAATCCATTAAATTAGAATATGTGAGTCATTTTACATGTGATTTTGGTATTTTGAGATGGAGAAAGCAGTTTTCGTTGGATTAAAGGGAACTTCAAGATGAGACAAAAGTATGTAATTTGACTTCTTTTATTTTTTGTTGTATCATCTCATCATTAAGCAAAGCTAATATTCATTTTATGAGTTTTTGGGTAAAGAGAACATCATCAAAATTATGCAAACCTCCCCAATACGATCAATAAATTATTCTGAATCAAGTTAGATGTTGAATATATATATATATATATATATATATATATATATATATATATATATAAAGAGAGAAGTGGTATCTAAGGATTTTCGGATCAGTATACAAATTCCAGAAAAACGACGAATGGTAAGGCTCAAAGTATAATTTGGTTTATTTATTTCTAATCATAGTAACACTGGAGTCATCAACAAATATTTTGAATTGGTGAGGCTCAAAGTTCAAGCGTAAGCTTCTACAATTATTGGGTACTATTGCAATACATACACCAGAAAATTCAACACTAGGAAAACTATATGTTTGTCATGTCAGTGCTACAAATGGACTATGCTACTAGAAATTGACCATTTGAAGTAAAGTATTTGAAATTTAGCATTGGAAATGAATTCAAATTTTACTAGAAACTTTGTCCTTCATTGCATTAACCTTAACAATTATCATAATAACACACAGGAAAAGATTTGTCCATTTAACACTTCCCAAAAGGTAGTTATTTTTAAGATGGGACTAAATTGTGTCATAAAATAGATTTCATCTCTGTCAAGTGATTACCAACGCCATTACATTCATCAAACAATTCGTTCATGAGATTGATTTGTTATGGGTGAAAAAAAATGTTTGAAAACAAATTTGGCCCTTTAGAAAGAATATGGCATTTGCAATACATCACATTATCAGAGTCTTCTTAAGTACACATCGTGATCTTGTTGTAAGATGTTTGACCAACGTAAGGAAGGATCCCAAGTACAATACTAAAAAATAATGCGACCATGAAACAAAATATTTGCATCTCGGGAAGTAGCCTTGCCTAGACAGGCTTCTACAGAAAAGGCATATAAGGAATAACCTTCCAGAAAAACAGTAGTGTAGAGTATGTAAGAAAAAATGAAATCATAACATGAACCAAAGAGTGGATTGGTAATATGCAGTCATGTTTATATCACTTGCTTCCAGTACCCATGATTATGACAACCTTTGTTATCACATTCTGATTGTATACAATTTATATTTACAGAGATTCACATAAGTGTGTGTTTACAGGGAATGCAGACCCAATTTTCTCAGAGTCATATACATATTAGGTAATAGAGAACCCAACTAAAAATAAATAAAAACTTCAAGAACTAATGTGATTTGTGCTTGATCTCCAAAGAACTCTATGGTTTCGATTCAAGATAAAAATCAAATCTACATATTTTTGGTTCATTGATAAAAGTAAGGAGAAGAATCATATACATTGCTAACCAACAGTTTAACGATTTGCAGAAACATAAATTTATTAGCGAGTGGAGCCATAAATGACAAATGTAAGAACACATATATATAAATTCAATAACAGAGTTTTAACTTATCTGTTGAAAACTTGCAAACCAAAAACTATTTGAGCGAGCAATTTCCACCCAACCGTAGGCAATCCACAATGGACACGACCCCCTAATCGGGTTATGATACCACTAGGGCGAAGCATGTGTTATAACCCTATAATTTATATGATCAACTGGTGACTAAAATGTTATCTCTTTAGTGTTTTTGTTTGTCAAATGATTTTTCATTCTGCAAATAATTTGAGAAAAGAAAGAAAAAGAAAAAGAATAAAAGAGGGCATAAAAGAAATTCAATTAGAGCCCCATGCAATAACAGTGACTTGGTCCATACCTTTCAAGCATGGCCAAGTTCTTTTAAATTGATGTTGATAGGAATAGTGAATAAGCTTGGCTAAACTATTTAATCTTAGCCAAATGATCTAGGTTAGTTAGTGAATAAATCTGGCCAGACTGTCTAATCTTGGTCAGATAGCCCCAGGATAGAGTAATTTCTTAGTCCAACAGTTTAATCTGGGCTAATTGTCATAGGAAGTTAGGTTAGAACATAGGTTATTTTTCTTTATTTCAATAAAACCAGCTCGATGATCAATGTCGAACCATGTCTTGGATGCTTAAAAGGTTGTTTGTCTAACCCCTTGGTGACATAAACATGTGAAAGCTTAGGAAAACCCACGATTTGCACTTATCCTAAGTTCTTTGGGCGCATATGCTTTTGCACTCGCATTTATGCACCGCTCATATATCAATGACCCATATGTTCGCGCCCAGATCTATGGTAGACAAGTCTTTCCGGACCCGCCCCCCCCCGACCATTCTACCTTTAACGGTGAGAGGGGGGGGGTCTGGAATCAGAGATAACGTATGGGCGCATCTGGACGGCCCAAATTTTGGTGCTTAGATATACGATCTGTATTGGATTATGGACCCCCCCATCCATTATGCCTTTAATGGAGGGGGGGGTCTAGAATGGGTGTTAAATATCGCACACAGATCTGTCGTCGATAGGAAAGCGCACAGATCGATGGCTCAAGGTATTTTTCGTACTCCCCCAACTGATCTACCTTTAATGGTGGGGGGGGGGGTTCTGGAATGGAATTTTACTCTGGCGGGCCCCCTATCTATACGTGGCATGAATATACTGGTCCCAAATCCCACCGCCTCTTACTGTCTGACATACCTCGTCACCTCGTGATGTCATTATCCACCTTTCCATAAGAGTCACATCCCATAAATTCGTCAGTCCTCTTCCCTCATTCACCCGTGGCAAGTCCTTTAACCATGGTATTTTTCCCCAATCAATAATTTCCACGTCACTCATCTGTATGCCTCAGTCGTTTTCACCTGCCATCTCACGTTCTAAATGACCCGTTGGCCATTTATTACTGGATAACTTATCCGTTAACCAGTTGACTTGTCTCCCGTGCCCAACGGATACCCGTTTACTCAAAACTACCCTCACCACTTCATTCCTTCACCATTTACCCACTCATCGCACCAGAGAATTTACACCGTTTTCCTCTCTGTTACAGTCATTCGCCCACATCTACAGTCGTCCCCGCTAACTTTTGTTTTATTTGCAGGTATTGTTACAGTATTGGCACCAAAGTCAAAATGAACAGAAGGTGAGGAGAATCCATTTCTCCCGCCTCCTATCGACCTCGACAGGATTCCTCTGGCAAACAAAGACTACTTAATTGCATACACAAAGTGTGATTTAGACTTCACAGACCTACAGTCATGGCTTAAAGAAGTCTTCCTAGAATAGAGTGACGAAATTGAACTCTAGGAGTCCAACCTACCCTTGTATCTCTTCCCCCAGATTCACCATTTCCCAGAGTTCACCCTTAAGTGTCAAGCCCACTATATCCCCAAGCAAAGAGCCATCGTATCCTCGTCCGGGGAAATTCTTTTCCTCATCACACCAAAAACCATCAACCAAATGATGCAAATATCCCAAGCCGACTCCGCCTCACCTTTTAACCTCGAGATCATCACATAGCTATACCAGAAGTTGTTGTTTCCTCAAAGAGATCAGATTTTTTAGATTTTTCTTCCACAATACGCTCATCTCCCCACTACAAACCCCCCTTATTCTTCCTTCATGTTCTCAACAAAAGGAAACCAGGTTATAATGTCGCTATGCGCCTTGCTAGGTTATTTTTCAGATCAGTGGGTAGATGAACCCATTTTGGGATTTCTATCTATTTTCTCCACCGATGAGAAACCCACTACACAGTTCGACTTTAGCACGTTCCTGGCGGAAAAAATTCATGAGAAATTCATCAATTTTGCCACAGAAGGCATGTTCCAGTATTCTTCAATACTAGCATACCTGTTCATTTTCTTCCAAGCGGACAAATTTGCTTTTTCTATGCAGAAGATGGACAAAGATGGAAGACCCCAAGTAGTAATCGCATGGACTTCCTTGCTCTGACATAACTCCATGGAATTTAGTTTCAAGTAGTTCATCAATCAGTTCTACCACCAAGTGGTGAGTATGCTCAGCGGCAGACCTGAACCCAGAATTAATGATGAAGTTCATAGGATCCTACATCTCTCGGACCATACAAAGACTGGTGATTGGTACCTGTACCAAAATCACACTGAGATCAGAGTCTATGGGTGTGAGTTGGCCCCATATAAACTACCCAAATACTTACCTGTCGGAATTTTTTCCCTTGAATACATAAGGCAGATGATAAACTCAGACAATATACATTTTGTGTCTTTGAAGAAGAAGCAACAACTCAGAATCAAAGGGCGGATTGGGTCTTTCATCTGCAACAGTCGAGGCACCGGGGAGAAAGCAGATAGACTGCTAAAAGAAATGAAATTATTTGTTAGTTTCACATGGCACTATGATCTATGTGGGATTATTTCCGAGATGAGGATTAAAAATAAGAATATCCCGTATGTTCATATATCTAGGCCTGAGGGAGAAAAATTTGCAAACCAGACAGAATGGGAGCCAAATACTTTGGTTGAGATAGAACAACAGGACCTCCCAGTCACTGTATCACAGACAACCACACCACATGCTCCAAAGGAGAAAAGGCCTAGGCAGGATCTGTCACCTCCTGTCACTGAAGTATCATTGGAAGAATTTCGACTGCATACCAAGAGGCCAAAAACTAGTCTGACTACTGACCTGGCTGGAGAAAAGGCGTTTCCATCCACTACAATGACAGAGGTTGATCGGTCGCTCCTCAGTACAAGCAGCAAGAAAATCATAACCTCAGTATTAACAAAGAAGCCTGCAGATACTCCACCAATCAACCAGCTAGGCAAGACAGGACCGAAGCTGAGTATCTTTGAGAAATACGATTTGATCAAGAAAAAGAATCAGACTCTGACTAGCAGCACATACGCTCAGTTATAGAAGAAGACATCGATTGCACAACACATGTTGCTATCGTCATTCGACACTGAGAAGGGAAGAATTCACATGGCATTTCTCCAAGAACAGGTGTCAGACCCAAAGGTAATCACCGATTACAAAAGGGCAACTTTTGAATTCCAAACTAAGGACGTGCATCCAGCCGATCAAATGGATCTGCATAGGCAAACTGGAGAAATGGTTTTCTTCACGTTGGCACATGCTTCCACTACTTCCTCCAGGTTACAAGTGTCTTTGAATAACGTCCAGATGCAGTTGAAGTTGGAGAAAATATCATCCTTTGCCGAGGATAACAGGATCAAGACGTTGGAGGAACTGGTCCTCAAGATCGGGTATGATCCCTCAAATGTGAAAGAAGTCAAGGAGATGATCAAGAAGAAAAATGCCGACATAACTTCTTTGAGGAAACAATTGAATCTTCCACCAATAGTAGACTCGCAGGCAAAGGAAATAGTGGAGACAAAAGGAGAAAAGGATGAGATGCTTAAATTGATCATGGAGTAGAACGCACAATTGAAGGAAATGGAAGCTGAAATGGAGAAGCTATTGAAAGAGAAAGAACAGTCAAAACCCATGGAAGTCATTCCATTGAGTGCAGTTCCACTCTCAGGGGTGAGCACAGTGTCACTAGCAGAAGTTCCATCGGCAAATCCACTGACATCTCTGGAAAAGATGGTTGAATTGGCTAAATCTATGGAAGAGATGAATCTGCAGGAGACAGAGATTAGAAGGCTCAAAAAGGAGATTGAGAACCTTCAGGAACTCAAATATTCTTACCAAACCATCTACTCCAAGGAAAATCAAGTGTCAGACCAACTCAAACAAGAGTTACAACAGCTTCGGAAGCAAACAGTGGCAGGCAAAACACTGGCCGAAGTCAAAGAAATTGTATGGACAGACATCACCAAGTCTATGAATGAAATATGGCCAATGATACAGATTATGTTTGAGAAAAATGAATTGGTGCAGAGAAGTAAACAAGCCATCGAGAAGATTAGATCAGAACTGGGAGAGATTCCCACACATGCTAATGAAATCATCAAATTCTTGAATTCTAAAACTAGAGAGGAGCTGGAAGAGCTGAGAATTGAGGATAGAACGGAGACCATCCTTGAGGTCAAGAGAATCTTGACCAAGAGAGGACCGATGCTACAGCTGGAAGAAAAGGTTCAAGCTATGGACCTAGGGGTACAAAGGTTTTTCAGCAAGATCGAGGCTCTACAGAAGAAAGGTCTTCCTGGTTTGAAGGTGATAAATGACAAATTGATGACGCTCCCTGATTACAAAAAGAGACTAGCCGATGTGGCTAAGGATAGTTCGAAATTTTCAGGAATTCAACGCAGTATCACGGGCAAGGAATTCCTAGATGCACTACAGTTGGACATCATCATACAGCATGAGATCTGGTACATCTTTATCACCAAGCCTACTTTTTCCAGGTACACAGAGATGGATGAAGTCTACCGAAGATTACTCAAAGTCAGCGTTCCCAGTCATCTTTGATGGGAAGAGCTTTGTGACTTGATCGAGTAGTCGATGAGTTGTCCTAGCCCAGTTAGCTATCCAGTCAAATGAGGTTGTGTAGAGGCCTAACCAATGGTTCACCCAGAAAACAGCATGAAGTTTCGACATATCATCATACAGTTTCCTAGATTTTTGTAATTTGTTAAGTTAGTTAAGCTAAAAATAGATTTACCACGTCTTGTTCTTTAATGACAGGATCGTTTGTAATTTTGGGTTATAAATACTTCACTTTTCGAAGTATTGAGGGTTGATCTTTACGCCCTGCGAGTTATCAGACTGTAATATTTTTCAAGAGATCTTCCATTAATACAAAGAGGCATTTTCACATGATTCCTGCGTGTATTCATTGGTGATGTTTTCCTTTCTAAGTTAAATGTTATTCTCGCTTAATTATCACACTGTTTTCTAAATCTAATATTTGAAAGTAATGAACGTTGCAGTATTTATCTTTGTATACCATGTTTCTGACTTTAAAGATTTTAGTGTTTCATCTTCTGATTTTACGATAAAGAAATTCTTAATTGCTTCTTTGTTGTAATTGACATTCTCGCCTTTTTTGTTATTCCTCATTTATGTTGCTAAAAGAATCCAGTGATTACATTATCTCGCCCTGTGAAAGGTTTCTTTGTTTTCTGGTTAGATTTCATTTCATGATATAGACCCCATAGCCCAATGGATGTGTAAATCTCTCTCAGCCAACCCAACAAAAACTACAACAAACAAAATAAACATATTTTATTTACCTAGCCTAATATTTTAAATTCGAAACATATCTAAATCATACAGAGAGATCCCTCTCTGAAGCTTGTAGGGCTAGATACCAGCTTCAAAGTGGTTGGATAAAGTTACCTCATGTAGATTTCTTCTTTTCTGACAACCTCTGGGAGATTTACAGAGCGTTAACATAGTGGCGACTCCACTAGGGAGAGAACTGAACAAATTTTAACCTCGCATCTTCTTTTCCCTAGAAGAAAATTTTGCTTCTGAAATATTGCAAATCTGAGAAAGAAGTAATGTTTAGAGGTTGTTAAAAACTTGCACATATTATTTTCGTATTCGTAAAACTAAAAAAGTATATATATATAAATCAAAAAGAAATCTGGCTCCCAAAAGAGCTTATACTCGATCTCACCCAGACCCAGAACCTGCGATAGAAACTGATAATCCAGAATAGTTACTCAGGAAAAAGGCCATTGTTGAAGGGACAGTAAGTCATAATCCCCTTCATAAGTCCCCTTCTCTTCCAGAGGAGCTTGTTGCCCTTCAGGATCTTGACTTTGACATCCTTTTCGAACAAAGCCTGTTTAGAATGAAATCTGATAGCTTTGTGGCTGAAACCATTATGGACCCAACCGTCTTGCAACCCTGGACTCCTGAAGTTCTATCTCCCACTGCCAATCCTCAAACAACTCACTCTGTGCCAGCTAGCCCCTCCTCATCCTCGTCTTCTGTCACCACATCACCTATCATCCAGGTGGTCGTCCCGCCTCCTCCACCTATCATGGTAGCCAGATATGCTCCCTTGGTGTTGGTTTCACCCCTTCATGCTATGCCCCAGGACTATCAAACGAGACTTCCACAGTTCGATGGAATAGGACCCTTGAGTGCCTAGCAACACGTTGATAAAATGAATGATTATTTTGACCTGCAGGAAGTAGATGAGGCTGACGTTCAAATGAGATTGTTTGTGCAAAGTTTGACGGGTGACATTAAGAAATGGTATAAAGGTTTATGTGTTGCCTTAGTGCTCAACCTTACCGCATTTCAAAGAATTTTTCTAGACAGATGGGAGGTAAAGAAAAACCCTCTCCAAATCTTGTCAGAATACGAAAACATCAGAAGAAATCAAGGTGAGACAGTACAAGATTATTGCACCCATTTCAATAACCTGTACAATGCAATTCTAGCCGATATTAAACCTCCACAAGGTTTGGCATTGATAAAATTCCCTGATGGTTTTGACGTTGATATGTCGTATCAATTAAGGGAAAGAAACTCCACCACCCTGGAGGACATGCAGAAAAGTGCAATAAGTGTGGAGGCCAACCTGTTGGCAAAAAGGGAACGACAGAGGACAGAGAGGAGAGTCACAATCAAAGAGGAACCTTCCACATCAACTTCCAATTCCAAATTGGATTCCTTGGCTAGAGCAATGGAAATAATGATGGAGAGACTTACTGTATCTTAAAGGAACCCTCCTAGAAAAAACCCACCAGCTCCTCAAATTCGGAATCCTAACTTCAAAAGAAACCCTCCTCAAATCAAGCAAAGAGATCCTAGGGATCAAAGGGAACAGAGAGATCCTAGGGATCAAAGGGAACAGAGAGGTCCTGATCAATAGATCAGACTGCACCTACAAGAAAATTATGCCAATGAAGGAGAAGAAGTAATTGAAGAACTTGAGGATACTCACATAAACCTCATGGGAATTCACAATAATGAAGTTATTTTCCTTACCCAGGAGTAACAAGAGATTTTTCTTCTTTCTCAGACCAAGGTGAGCGAAGAAGATGAAGACGTCGAATAGCAGGCATTTGAAAATGCTATTTTGGAGGTACACCGGCAGTACAATCTGCGAAGTAAAAAGACAGATGAAAGTTATCCAAAAAAGATGACCGAAACGAAGAAGATAGTTGAAACTCAAAAATCCCCTGAGCCTTCTGCCGAGAAGAGCCCTGAGAAAGGTAATGCTAAAGTTCCAGCAAAAAGAAACCTTACTATTCTAAAAATATCATCGCAGACTGAGGTTTCATCAACTAACCCACCAAATACTTATGTCCAGAAGATTGTGGTGGACAAATCATAATTGTTGAGCCAAAGCAAAGCACCTACACCTTTCAGCCTCAAAGGGGAATTAGCCAAAGTAAAAATTCCCATTCCCCTTTCTGAGTTGATGAGAAAAGACGCTTACCATTCACAGGTGATTAAAGCATTGACCATTGAACCTGATATAGGTACGAAGGCCTTAAATGTTGGATCAACAAATCATTCAGATACTGTGAACCTTACAGATGATCAACTTGAACTCATGTTCGGACCTGAAGTGGATGGTCAGACCGACAATGTTGTTGTCGCTCCTTTTTACTATCAGCCTTAATATACACGACCTGATTCTGCATAATGCTATGTTAGATTCAGGTGCTTCCCATAATCTAATGCCTAAAGCAGTGATGGAAAAATTGGGACTTGAGGTTACCAGACCTTACAAGGACTTACACTCTTTTGACTCCAGTAAAGTTAGATGTATCGGTTTGATCAAGGATCTGTGTATCGCCCTGGTTCAGATTCTCGCAAAAAGCATGGTCATGGATGTTGTGGTTGCGGACATTCCTCTGAAATATGGTATGTTGTTGTCCCGGTCTTGGGGGGGAAAGTTGAAAGGTACTTTGCAGTTGGATATGTCATATGCCACTGTCCTAGTTTTTGGGCAACAAAGAAGATTATACAGAGAAACACTGATGAAATACATGGTTAGAAGCCAAGAAAAACCACATAACTATCCTCTGTACTCAGCACATTCTGACCTGGATTCCTTTATCCTATATAACGATGGCAATACGGGAGAACAAATCACTCAGCTAGAAGAAGATACATCTGTTCTGACTGAAGGCCAAGAAATCATTGAGGTAGAAAGAAAGAAAAATGTTATAACTGAAGAATTGTCAGCAGATTTTTGGAGCATGGAATTTGATGGAGTTGTAAGTAAAGAAGGAGTTGGAGTAGGAGTTTGGTTGCACAACCACAGATCCAAGTATTCGGAAAACCAGTCTTACAAATTAAATTTTCAATGCACTAACAATATTGTCGAGTATGAAGCCTTGATGCTCGGTCTGAAACTTCTAAAGAAAGTTGGTGCCAAACAAATTATGGTAAGAGGTGATTCGGATTTAATAATCAAGAAAATTAAAGGTGAGTATGCAGCAAAACATCCTTGTCTCAGAGCTTATAGGAATGTTGTTCTAGACGCCCTTAAATGTTTCACTGAAGTTGATTTGCAGGTGATGCCTAGGGGACAGAATATTTTAGCAGATGGGTTAGCTACGTTAGCAACCACATGCAAGATACCTTTTTCGTTCCACTCGCCCATACACGGTAGAGGTGAAGTGCAGACCAATTGTTCTAGACAACATTAGATACTGGCAGGGATTTGGTAATGATGATCAAATCGAAGATTTTCTACAATGTAAAAATGATTTTGAATGTACAAACATAGATTTAGAAAATGAAGATGAAAATGTAAAGAGCCCTGATTTTGGAGATGATAGTGTAAATAAAATAGATTCATGAGAGTTAGGTGAGGATGAGATAGAAGTTGATGTTTTGCATTTAAAAAGTAATGTTTTACCTAGGGGTTTAGTTCCTTTAGAAGACCTTTTTTATTTTAATGATGTAGCTAAAAAACCGAAAATTGAAGCCAGTGGTCAAGAAGTAGAAGATTGTAATATAGGGACCGAAGAGAAACCCAAGATGGTGAAACTTTCCAAATCATTACCCCCTGAGCAGAAACTCAAATACATTGAGCTCTTCAAGGAATATTTAGATGTATTTGCCTGGGGTTATGAGGACTTGAAATCTTATGACACCAGCATCATACAACATAGGATTCCAATAAAAGAAGATCAAAAACCTTTCAGACGGAAACTTAGGAGAATCAATCCCAAGCTACTTCCCCTGATAGAAAAAGAAATCAAAAAAATGTACGATGCTAAAATCATAGTCTCGTTACGATTTTCCAAATGGGTTTCAAATTTGGTCCCAACACGAAAGAAATCCAGAGAAATCAGGCTTTGCATCGATTTTCAAAATCTGAATAAGGTCTCTCTGAAGGACAATTACCCATTGCCAAAAATGGACCACATATTACAAAGGGTAGTCGGATCCAGTTGAATCTCTTTACTGGATGGGTTCTCGGGTTATAATCAGGTCCTCGTTCACCCAGATGACCAAGAGAAAACCGCTTTCACAACACCATGGGGTACTTTCATGTATGTGAAAATGCCTTTTGAGTTGATGAATGTTGGGGCCACTTTCTAGAGAGCGATGGACATCGCTTTTGTGGAAGAACTTGGAAAATTTATTGTCATCTATCTGGACGACGTAACTGTGTTTTCCCAATCTGATGACAAGCACTTACGACATCTCAGATGAGTTTTTGAGAAATGCAGGAAATTTGGGATTTCATTGAATCCTAAGAAGAGCCTTTTCGGATTAGAGGAAGGTAAACTGCTAGGGCACATAATCTCTAAGGACGGAATTAAAATCGACCCCAGCAGAATCGAGGCCATTCAGAAATTAGAACACCCAAGAAATATCAAAGAGTTACAATCTTTTATCGAAAAAATAAACTTTCTGCGAAGATTCATACCCAACCTGGCCGAGCTTCTCGGGAACATCACAAACATGTTAAAAAATGACACAAAAATAAAATGGGATACCGACTCCAGGCAGTGTTTTGAACAAGTCAAACATGCACTCATGCAGGCTCCAGTCTTGATCAGTCCTGACTTCACCAAAGATTTTTATTTTGTTTATTTCGCCTCTAAACATACCATTGCAGCAGTATTACTACAGAAAAACAACGAAGGGTATGAACAGCCCATAGCCTTTTTCAGTAAAGCTTTAAGAGATGTTGCTTTGAATTATAAAATAATGGAGAAACAAGCTTTTGCCTTGGTGAAAGCCATAAAAGATTTTAGAGTATACATTCTCCATTCCCACACCATTGCATATGTTTTGAATGCAGTAGTAAAAGACATTTTAACCCAGGACAATCCGGACAGCTGAAGAGGAAAATGGATTGTTATCATTCTAAAGTATGACATAGAGATTAAGCCTACTAAATTGATTAAATGTCAAGGTCTAGCAAAGTTAATGGTTGAATCAAATTTCCATGCTCTTGACATTAATTTCTTAGTTACAGTAGATGAACAGGGTGAGCAAGCGACTCCAAACGTGAGGGAGGTATTTCTCAACTCTCCATGGTACGCAGACCTGATATTTGTTTTGCATAATTTACAATCTCCCCCTGGTCTGACCAAAACTGAAGCTGGGTTTTTGAAATTAAAAGAATTAATTTTTTGCATTCTAGAAGGCAATTTGTATTGGAAAGATCCTTGGGGTATTTTGTTAAATTGTCTACTGAAGGATGAAGCTGACAAAGTATTGCAGGATTTTCATGTAGGAGACTATGGTGGTCATCTGAGTTGGAAGACCACAGCCAACAAAATCCTCAGAGTTGGTTTCTATTGGCCAACTCTATTCGTTGATGTGCATCATAAAGTGACTTTGTGTCATCAATGTCAGTTGTTTGAAGGCAAAAGGAAACTTCTTCCTCTACCCCTGAAACCAATCTCCGTTGAGGCCCCTTTCCAGCAATGGGGATTAGACTTCATCAGAGAAATACATCCTCCTTCTTTGAGCCAGCACAGGTGGATTCTTACTGCCATGGATTATTTTACAAAATGGATCGAAGCAGTACCAAGCAGGAAGCTATTGATTCTGTCATTATTAAATTTCTTGAAAATAATATCTTGTCCTGTTTTGGATGTCCTAGAAAGATTATAACTGACAATGCAGTTTTTTTTTTATCTAAAAAACTCATAGATTTCTGCAACTAGTATCATATTGGTTTGGGACATTCCACATCTTACTACCCTCAGGGAAATGGGTTGGCGGAATCATCAAATAAAACCCTGGTAAACATTATCAAGAAAACAAAAAGTCGTGGCATAACAAGTTGGTTTTCGCACTATGGGCCGACAGGCTGACCACCAAGAGGTCAATCAGTATGTCACCATATCATCTGGTCTATGGCATAGAAGCAGTCTTTCCCACTTCCTTAGGAGTTCCTGTCATGAAATTTCTGCAAGACATGCAAGCCGAGCCAAACGACTCCCAAAGAAGGATTAACCAGATGATCCATTTGCAGTAGTCCAGGGAAGAAGTATACAACAAGACTCGGGTAGTCCAAGAAATCATTAAGAATATTTTTGACAAAAGAACCAAGGAGGATGATTTCGAGCTAGGAGATTTGGTGCTGAGATGGGATTCCCGAAATGAAGACAAGGGAAAGCATGGAAAATTCGATAGTCTGTGGAAGGGACCATACATGATTCAAGCATTCAGAGGGAATAACGCTTTCTTGCTCAACAATAGTGATGGGACAGATCTTCCAAGAGGACCTGTAAATGGCAGAATGTTGAAGCATTATTCACCGCCTCAGTAAGGACTTGAGGTAACACTTCCCATTGCACAAACCATTTTCATTTTGCTTGTGAATTTCTGAGTGAATAACTTTGGTTAGATGGTTGAAGCCCGGAGAGAAGGCACTAAGCCAATGACCATTGTCTTCCAATTTTTCGAAATAAAACCAATCAAGCAACAAAGGCGACTATGGAGAAAGTTTCAGAACATCAGGAATCAAGATTCTTGGCACTTCACAAGGAGAGTACCATCCCCAGGTGGAGTCGTTGTTATAACCCTATAATTTATAGGATCAACTGGTGACTGAAATGTTATCTCTTTAGTGTATTTGTTTGTCAAATGATTTTTCATTCTGCAAATAATTTGAGAAAAGAAAGAAAAAGAAAAGAAAAATAAAGAAAAAGAATAAAAGAGGGCATAAAAGAAATTCAATTAGAGCCCCATGCAATAACAGTGACTTGGTCCATACCTTTCAAGCATGGCCAAGTTCTTTTAAATTGATGTTGATAGGAATAGTGAATAAGCTTGGCTAAACTGTTTAATCTTAGCCAAATGATCTAGGTTAGTTAGTGAATAAATCTGGCCAGACTGTCTAATCTTGGTTAGATAGCCCCATGATAGAGTAAGTTATTAGTCCAACGGTTTAATCTGGGTTAATTGTCATAGGAAATTAGGTTAGAACATAGGTTAGTTTTCTTTATTTCAATAAAACTAGCTCGATGATCAATGTCGGACCATGTCTTGGATGCTTAAAAGGTTGTTTGTCTAACCCCTTGGTGACATAAACATGTGAAAGCTTGGGAAAACCCACAATTTGCACTTATCCTAAGTTCTCCAGACGCATATGCTTTCACGCTTGCATTTATGCATCGCTCATGTATCAACGGCCCAGATGTTCGCGCCCAGATCTACGACGGACAAGTCTTTCTAGACCCCCCCGACCGTTCTACCTTTAACAGTGTGGGGGGGGGGGGGGGNCCCCCCCCCCCCGACTGATCTACCTTTAACGGTGGGGGGGGGTCCGGACTGGAATTTTACTTTGGAGGGCCCCCTATCTATACGTGGCATGAATCTACTGGTCCTGAATCCCACCGCCTCTTACTGTCTAACATACCTCGTCACCTTGTGACATCATTATCCACCTTTCCACAAGAGTCACATCCCGTAACTCCATCAATCCTCTTCCCTCGTTCACCCGTGGCAAGTCCTTTCACCATGGTCTTTTTCCCCAATCGATAACTGCCACGTCACTCATCTGTATGCCTCAGTCATTGTCACCTACCATCTCACGTTCTAAATGAGCCATTGGCCATTTATTACTGGATAACTTATCCGTTAACCAGATGACATGTCTCTCGCGCCCAACGGATACCCGTTTACTCAAAACTACCCTCACCACTTCATTCCTTCACCATTTACCCACTCATCGCACCAGAGAATTTACACCGTTTTCCTCTTCGTTACAGTCATTCGCCCACATCTACAGTCGTCCCCACTAACTTTTGTTTTATTTGCAGGTATTGTTATAGTAATGGCACCAAAGTCAAAACGAACAAAAGGTGAGGAGAATCCGTTTCTCCCTCCTCCTGTCGACCTCGACAGGATTCCTCTGGCCGACAAAGACTACTTAATCACAGACACAAAGTGCTATTTTGACTTCGCAGACCTACAGTCGTGGCTTAAAGAAGTCTTCCTAGACTAGAGTGACGAAATTGGACTCTAGGAGTCCAACCTACCCTTGTATCTCTACCCCCAGATTCACCATTTCCCAGAGTTCGCCCTCAAGTGCCAAGCCCACTATATCCCCGAGCAAAGAGCCATTGTATCCTCGTCCGGGGAAATTCTTTTCCTCATCACACCAGAAACCATCCACCAAATGATGAAAATATCTCAAGCCGACTCTGCCTCACCTTTTAACCTTGAGATCATCACAGAGTTATACGAGAAGTTGTCGTTTCCTCAAAGAGCTCATATTTTTGAGCTTTTTCTTCCACAATCCGCTCAGCTCCCCACTACAAAACCCCCTTATCCTTACTCCATGTTCTCAACAAAAGGAAACTAGGTTATCACGTCACTATGCGCCTTGCTAGGTTATTTTTCAGATCAGTGGGTAGATGAACCCATTTTGGGATTTCTGTCTATTTTCTCCACCAATGAGAAACCCACTACACAGTTCAACTTCAGCACGTTCCTGGTGGACAACATTCACAAGAAATTCATGAATTTCGCCATAGAAGGCATGTTCTGGTATTCTTCAATACTAGCATACCTGTTCGTTTTCTTCCAAGCGGACAAATTTTCTTTTTCTATGCAGAAGATGGATGAAGATAGAAAACCCCAGGCAGTAACCGCATGGACTTCCTTGCTCTGACATAACTCCATGGAATTCAGTTTTAAGCAGTTCATCGATTAGTTCTACCACCCACTGGTGAGTATGCTCAGTGGCAGACCTGAACCCAGAATTAATGATGAAGTTCATAGGATCCTACAACTCTCAGACCATACAAAGAATGGTGATTGGTACCTGTACCAAAATCACACTGAGATCAGAGTCTATGGGTGTGAGTTGGTCCCATATAAACTACCCAAATACTTACCTATCAGAATTTTTTCCCTGGAATACATAAGGCAGATGATAAACTTGGATGATATACATTTTGTGTCTTTGAAGAAGAAGCAGCAGCTCAGAATCAAAGGGAAGATTGGGTCTTTCATCTGCAACAGTCGAGGCGTTGGGGAGGAAGTAGACAGACTGCTAAAGGAAATGAAATTATTTGTTAGTTTCGCATGGCACTATGATCTGTGCGGGATTATTTCTGAGATGAGGATAAAAAATAAGAATATACCGTATGTTCATATATCTAGGCCTGAGGTAGAAAAATTTTCAAACCAAACAAAATAGAAGCCAAATACTTTGGTTGAGACAGAACAACAGGACCTCCCGGTCACTGTATCATAGACAACCACACCACAGGCTCCAAAGGAGAAAAGGCCTAGGCAGGATCTATCACCTCCTGTCACTGAAGTATCATTGGAAGAATTTCGACTGCATACCAAGAGGCCAAAAACTAGTTCATTCTATGAACCGACTGGAGAAAAGGTGTTTCCATCCACTACAATGACAGAGGTTGATCGGTCACTCCTCAGTACAAGCAGTAAGCAAATCATAACCTTAGTATTACCAAAGAATCCTGCAGATACTCCACCAATCAACCAGCCAGGCAAGACAGGACCGAAGCTGAGTATCTTTAAGAAATACAATTTGATCAAGAAAAAGAATCAGACTCTGACTAGCAGCACATACGCCCAGTTCTCGAAGCAGATGTCGACTGCACAACACATGATGCTATCGGCATTTGACACTGAGAAGGGCAGAATGCACATGGAATTTCTCCAAGCACAGGTGTCAGACCCAAAGGTAATCACTGATTACAAGAGGGCAACTTTCGAATTCCAGACTAAGGACGTGCATCCATCTGATCAAATGGATCTTCACAGGAAAACTGGAGAAATGGTTTTCTTCATGTTGGCACATGCTTCCACTACTACCTCGAGGTTACAAGTGTCTTTGAATAACATCCAGACGCAGTTGAAGTTGGAGAAAATATCATCCTTTGCCAAGGATAACAGGATCAAGACGTTGGAGGAACTGGTCCTCAAGATCGGGTATGATCTCTCAAATGTGAAAGCAGTTGTGGAGATGATCAAGAAGAAAAATGCCGACATAAATTCTTTGAGGAAACAATTGAATCTTCCACCAACAGTAGACTCGCAGGCAAAGGAAATAGCGGAGACAGAAGGAGAAAAGGATGAGATGCTTAAATTGATCATGGAGTAGAACGCACAATTGAAGGAAATGGAAGCTGAAATGGAGAAGCTAGTGAAAGAGAAAGAACAATCAAAACCCATGGAATTCATTCCATTGAGTGCAGTTCCACTCTCATGGGTGAGCACAGCGTCACTAGCAGAAGTTCCATCAGCAAATCCACTGACATCTCTGGAAAAGATGGTTGAATTGGCTAAATCTATGGAAGAGATGAATCTGCAGGAGACAGAGATTAGAAGGCTCAAAAAGGAGATTGAGAACCTTCAGGAACTCAAATCTTCTTACCAAACCAGCTACTCCAAGGAAAAGCAAGTGTCAGACCAGCTCAAACAAGAGTTACAACAACTTCGGAAGCAAACAATGGCAGGCAAAACACTGGCCGAAGTCAAAGAAAGTGTCTGGACAGACATCACCAAGTCTATGAATGAAATATGGCCAATGATGCAGATTATGTTTGAGCGAAATGAATTGGTGCAGAGAAGTAAACAAGCCATCGAGAATATTAGATCGGAACTGGGAGAGATGCCCACACAAGCTAATGAAATCATCAAATTCCTGAATTCTAAAACCAGAGAGGAGTTGGAAGAGTTGAGAATTGAGGATAGAACGGAGACCATCCTTGAGGTCAAGAGAGTCTTGACCAAGAGAGGATCGATGCTACAAATGGAAGAAAAGGTTCAGGCTATGGACCTAGGGGTACAAAGGTTTTTCAGCAAGATCGAGGCTCTAGAGAAGAAATGTTTTCCTGGTTTGAAGGTGATAAATGACAAATTGATGACGCTCCCCGATTACAAAAAGAGACTAGCCGATGTGGCTAAGGATAGTTCGAAATTTTCAAGAATTCAAGGCAGTATCACGAGCAAGGAATTCCTAGATGCACTACAGTAGGACATCAACATACAGCATGAAATCCGGTACATCTTTATCACCAAGCCTACTTTTTCCAAGTACACAGAGATGGATGAAGTCTACCGAAGATTACTCAAAGCCAGCGTTCCCAGACATCTTCGATGGGAAGAGATTTGTGACTTGATCGAGTAGTCGATGAGCTGTCCCAGCCCAGTCAGCTATCCAGTCAGACGAGGTCGTGTAGAGGCCTCACCAACAGTTCACCTAGAAAACAACATGAAGTTTCGACACATCATCAAACAGTTTCCTAGATTTTTGTAATTTGTTAAGTTAGTTAAGCTAAAAATAGATTTACCATATCCTGATCTTTAATGACAGGATCATTTGTAATTTTGGGTTATAAATACTTCACTTTTCGAAGTATTGAGGGTTGATCTTTACGCCCTGCGAGTTATCAGACTGTAATATTTTTCAAGAGATCTTCCATTAATACAAAGAGGCATTTTCACAGGATTCATGCGTGTATTCACTGGTGATGTTTTCCTTTATAAGTTAAATGTTATTCTCGCTTAGTTATCACACTATTTTCTAAATCTAATCTTTGAAAGTAACAAACGTTGCAGGATTTATCTTTGTATACCCTGTTTTTGACTTTAAAGATTTTAGTGTTTCATCTTCTGATTTTACGATACAGAAATGCTTAATTGCTTCTTTGTTGTAATTGACATTCTCGTCTTTTCTACTATTCCTCATTTATGCTGCTAAAAGAATCCAACGATTACATTATCTCGCCCTGTGAAAAGTTTCTTTGTTTTTTGGTTAGATTTCATTTCATGATACAGACCCCATAGCCCAATGGATGTGTAAAGCTCTCTCGGCCAAGCCAACAAAAACTACAACAAACAAAACAAACATATTTTATTTACCTAGCTAATATTTTAAATTTGAAACATATCTACATCATACAGAGAGATCCCTCTCTGAAGATGGTAGGGCTAGATCCTAGCTTCGAAGTGGTTGGATAAAGTTACCTCTCGTAGATTTCTTCTTTTCTAACAACCTCTAGGATATTTACAGCGCGTTAACAACATGGATACAATAACTCTTCCCCACACAACACAAGGACCACCTCCTTCTCTATTGTATAGTACCTCATAAATTAATCCTTCTTGTGTTATTTAGTGTGTGCATAGAAGGTCTAGGCTATTATCTCAAGCTTCAACAAAATCTCCATGGTTTCTTGGATTTTTCTCAATGTCTACAAACTTCAATTCATGGTTGGTTTCCTCTATCATGGGCTTGTCTCTTCATTTTTCTTGTCTAACCCCTCAAAAACTCTTTTCCACTCCTTTTTTCTAGCATCTCCCCACTCCCCATTTGAGTTTTCCTTGTGCATAATGGAAAAATAATTCAAAGTCAACTTCTCTTCCTAGTTCCAAGAATATAGGGGAGACAACTTGCTATATTTTAGGAGTGGTGGCTTAGATTGAGGAATTTGTTTCCTCCACTCCTCTTAACCCATTTTATCTTTGAAATTCAAATTTGAAATGGGTGAGGGTTCAAGGTGTCATAAGGTAGATGATTTAGGCACAAACCCCCCTCAGACCCCCTTACCTTTCCCCTCTTGTGGTATCATAGCCTCTATAGATGCTTAACTCAATCTACCCATTTTATTAACTGCAGAAATAAAAATACTTGCAATATTCAAAAGGGTAAAACAAGGATATTACAAGCATGGGTGGTTGGGAGGAATGATTGTTATCATCCCCACCCACGTTTAATTCTCACAAGTGACATGTTGAGCTCTTAATGAGTATATTATTGTAATGGATTTGAGACTTGTTGTTCACCGACCTTTTACCCTAAAGATTATAGGGTTTACCCTGGGTACCATCCTTGAAATGAGAGGAAGTATTCAAGGTTTTTCCCTAGGCTTTGTAACTTGGAAAAGAAAACCAAGTGAAACTAAATAAAATTATCCTCCTTTAAATATTTTGGTGTACAGAGAAAATGTGGCAGAAGTGTTTTTTTCTAATCCATGCCCTCAATAATCGAACCTATATATTTATTTGGAGCATCATAACACTTTTTTTGACATTGCTACAACTTTTGTTGTTCACTTGATTATTGATTGTCATGATCTTGAAGTGCTTTGAAAATGGAATCTGCACAAACTATAAAATTAAAATATTGATAATAATTTTTCATAGTTGATAATTATCCAATTCTAAGGGTTGGTAGGTGTGGGGGGGGTCCTTTTTTATCCTGGAGGAAAAACCATAGCTACCTATGCATGGAGTCTTGGACAAACCACTAATAAATACACGAAGGTGTATGCTCTTCTGCAAGGCATTCTCATTATCAATGAAGCAAATATCAAGCAATTTAAGGTTATAGGGGACTCCATAGTGATAACAAAACTAATGCTAAGTATAATCTTCCCATCCAATAGAAAAAATTTAGTCTTGATAGCTCAAATTAATAAAGAGGTAGGATTCTTCTCTGACATCTCTTTCTTTCATGTGAAAGAAGTTTGAACATGCTTCCAGACAAATGGGATAATAAGTCCCTAGAACTTAGACTTGAGGTTATTCTAAAAAATAGGGAATTCCATAGCAGCCATATCCCCTAGTGGAATATATGTTTGAGTGGAATTAATCCCACACATGGAAATGTAGACTTCACATCATTATAACGGCATTGGAAAGGGTGATTCGAGGACATCCTTTGGTACTTACTCCATGCACACATTAATATCCATCTTAAGTGATGAATATTACTATATGAAGTCATTTAGATGCTATGGGATAATGGAGATACTGATTATGAGAATTGGGTGCATAAGTGGCCTAATCTTGGTGGTGGCCAATTCCCTGGTAAGTGCTCCCTCTATCTTTGGGATCCTTGTCGACTTTTTCTTCAAATTAATGAATAACATTATCTATTAGATAGGCAATTTGGTGGCCAACCTAGAGGTTAGGGATGGCAATTTTATTTAATCTTGGCTTACCTTTGCTAGTGCAACTCTATACCAATGTTATTTTGGTTTATTTCCTCATTTTCTTAAGTTCAATTATGGGTTCTTTTCCCTGGGAACTTGTGGTCTTATCTGTTTGGATTTGGGTTTAAATTTGGATTGTCAGTTTTCTCTTGATGAAATTTGGATACTTGGAGATTTTTGTATCGGAATGAGGTTTCGACTTTTGGTTGGAATTTTTGTGTGGGCATAAATCGTCATTGGCTCAGGAAATATATTTTGAGCTTACTACTCTACTACATTATTTATTTGGTACTAACAGCTAGGTTGTCTTTCTTTGGTTTTGAATTCATCAGAGCCCATAATATATGTTTTAGGTTTAAATTTTCCTCTGATTTCCACAAACATTGCTGGAATTTTTGTCGACTACGGGCTCTATTTCAAGCACAAACACCCTTACTCCATAGAGTTAGTAGAGAACGTAAAAATGGATAATAGGGATATCTAGGAGTTTAGATGAATTCTGCGAAGGCACGAAAGGTCATCCATTCAAATAGGATTTTGTTGCTTTGTGTGACAATGAATATACACAAAAATGAACACCATTGTATCTCTTAGCATGCCAACATAATGAGTATTTTGGTCCATCAAAATCAAAGAATATACATACTTCAAGATGAATGTAACATGTTGTGAAATCTAGTTATGAACCTTCGAAGGGAATCCTTGTCATCAACCTCCAATAACATGGAATTAGATATGTATGTTCAAGCTAGAGGAAAAAAGGATGAAACAATGCACCAATCAAAGGAGCCTATGGATATAGAACAAAAGAATTTGCTAGGAGGAAGGATAGGAGGAAGCCAACAATAATTTTGTCTCTTGTCAAGTTATATGTTTTCTTATGTTTATCATAATCATTAGGATATTAAGAGTTTTTGTCAAACATGTTACTTGCAAGAACACTTGGAACATATGTCATGTAGTTTGTTACGAAATCCTTCATGTAGAAACAAAGAACTGTTTTTTTGTCTTTTTGAAACACTTGATAGATCAATGTAGGTGCTACTAGCCAGTATACAACCTTTATTATAATATAATATGTATGTTCTTGTTATATAAAAAAAAGATAATTGTCCAATTATAACAAATAATTTTGTAAATACATACCTATTTCTACCCCTTCATGCCTATCCCTTCTTGATTTAAGAGAAGCACATGTACTACAAACTCCCATCCTTGAGTTCTTAAGAATACAAAAATTGTTGAATTATTTTTCCATATTCTTGTAAAATATTCATATTTAATTAAATTACCATTTACTTTAGCATATTCTTGGTATAAGTTGTAGATTTCTCACCTTGAGAAATTATCTGGATCATGTCTTGTATATTTATCTAGCATACACTCTCCGTGTTTGGAAAAGAAGTATGCATCCATGACATGGTAGTGTTTTTTAATGGCCCACTTTCTCATCCATGATGTAATTTTGAATAAATTGTAGGATATATTTCCAATCTTGTTTGAATTCTTGATAGATGAGGATTACCAATTGAGTGAAATTTTTTGAATGTCTTTCTACATAGTAAAATATTTTCAATGTGATAATCATAACCTATCTTTGTACATGTCATGCACCCCACTAAATATGAATTTTTCATCCTGGATGGGGTGACAGGTGGCCCTCAGCGAACGACAGGTGGAAATTGGCAGCAATGGGTGTTATTAACCCCAACCGCCATCTTCCATCCCATTCCATTTGAATGACCCGCACTAAACCTGGAATTATGGTAGTGCGCTGGGATATCCTTACAGGTTTTATGGCCCCTTGCACCAACCAGGTTGGGTGTACAAAGATAGGTACCAGGCCTAGGAGATCTATCACCTCCGCTTTCAAGGAGACCATCCTTGTCAATTCACAAGGAATTATGAAGGTTAGCGCCCCTAAGTGCTCTCACATTCTACCATTTATGCAAACTCTTTTGCTCTTCATCTCTTCCATGCTCTCACACCTCTAGCCACCCGCCACTACTCTTTTGTTGGTCTTCCTTCACATTCCCACCCAGAATCCCTACACAATGCCAAGAGAGACAGGAAAATCTAGAAGGGGATCATTGTAATACAACTCCCTATCCAGACGCAACAAGTTCGACCCCTCTCAGCTTGCTCTAATTACGAAAAGCACTCCCGGCCCAAGCCAATACTAGTTGGAACCGCCTTAGGAACCCTCACCACCCCCCTCTAATCCTACAATGGACTTCGATAGTTGCCCTGTCGAAGAGGAAACTCCCCCTCTTCAGAAGCATACTCCTCCGCTGAGTTTCCATCCTAAAATATCCCCTCTCAGATTCCACACACAGGTTCACGGCTTTGGTACTAGTGGATGTATTATGGAGGAATAAATTCCTCCTAACTGGCAGGTGGAGAACCATGTGACGGCTATGGATGTAGATTTGAAGGAGGAGTCACCTCTGCTCTCGCCTCTTTGAATCTCGGATGATAATCATCATCTCATTTTTTATATGCGGCGGAAGCTTGATGACCAGACACATAATCAGTGAATTCTCGACCAGTGAATGTCCCTCCTATTCGATGCCATGACTAGCGCTCCAGCTAAAAAACGGTGCCTGACTTGTGGCCAAAAGTTTGTTCTAGCTTACAACATTCATGCCATTCTGATTTCGCATGTGGATTAGCTCTTCCAGGTTTTTGTTCTCTTTTTGTTTTTGTCACTTTTGCAAATATTGGCAGACTCTCTGCCTCACGATGTATGTTAGTCGGTCATGGCGACTAGTTTATGGCTACAGTTTTGTTCATACTGTAACACATCAAACAATTACAATTTTTTTGAAGGCCACATGTCCTGGTTTCCCTGTTGTGGAAGGATAGGTGGCAGATTATAGGCAATGTAATGACAGACATTGTTGATAATATATATTTTCTTTTATTTAATATATATATATATATATATATATATATATATATATATATATATATATATATATATATATATATATATATATATGAATTTTGCATGATTTTATTCATTAACAAATATATCTTCATTTTCTCCAAGGCACACATGTATTACATACCTTTCAAACAATTATTTTGACAAAATTCACTTGAAATCAAATTATTTATGGAACTTGATATCGTGGGAAATTATTTCCTAGAACTTCTATAACTAGAATGATTTGGATTGATATAAAAGGTCTAGTCTTGGTCGTAGATGCAATTTATGTTTACAATGTCTCCATTATTTGATCATCCTCACTAGAAGGAATATCCTCATCACTAGCTGGAATATCACCATCACTATAATCATACTCAACATTGTTAAGATACCCAACAAGATAATGTCAACCACCTTGAATTGTTGCACTTGAATGATTTAGAACATGATCTTCATTCCTAGGCCCATCAACGTCTTCACTATTAATCTCATCGATAAGAGGAATATAAAACTTAGTAGAAAAAATGATCACCATCCTCACCAAGGTCATTAGATCTGCCATGAAAGTATTCACTTCAAATAAAATCATCATCACCTTGAAGATTGTTGGTGCCAATAAATTCCTCTCTAGGAGGAATGATTTCACCGTCAGCAACAACATCATCAATGCCTTTAAAATCCTCACTTGGAAGAAAATAATCATCATCACTATTGGTGCCTTTAAATTCCCCACTTGGAATAAATTCTCCATCGTCATCATAAAAGCATCTTCACTGCTTTTAAAATCCCCATTTTGGGGAAAATCTCCATCATCCTCATCAGTGCCTTTAAAATCCCCACTTGGAGGAAAATATTCATAATCTTTATCAAAGCCTTTAAACTATGATGTCGGAGTAAAATATCCATCATTATTAATGACATCATCATCTTTCTCCTCTACATTGATGCAACCACTGAAATATCCATTGTTTATTCCATTAAAATCATCACTCGAAAATAAATTATTATCCCAATCATTTAAATTGTCATCAAAATCTTCACTTGGAGGTAGATTTTGAGTATTTTCCCTAGCATTGATGTTATCATTAAACCACCCAGAAGAATTCCTCTCCTTCATTAGTGGTGCCTTCAAAGTCCTTAGATTTAGGGATTTCTTCATCAACATACTCAATCTCATTGCTTGCACCAGAATCAAATTAATCACTAAGTGAAAAATATGACTCTTCATTCACATTAGAAGCATTCTCATAATATTTGTCAATACCAATAGAAGATGTAAGCAAACAAGTTGTCGATGATTTAGAAATAGAAACTTCTATATCGGACAAATACATGACTCCTCACTAAAATCATAGAAATGATACAAATGCCCACCCTCCCATTGACAATCTTATAACTGAAGAATGAAATGTTTCCTCCAAAATCCCCTTGCCCCCCAAAAAAAATCCTCGAAAATTAAATAAAGCTTTTACTTTGTTTATTTGTTTTTGTTTTTTTAACAAAAACTGGCAAACTGTATTATGTGTGTGGATGAATCCATTGGTTTTACATAAAAAAAGGTATGTACAGACCATCTAGATTTCCCTCTCAAGGAGAGGTTTTTACAAAAGTGGGGATTGACGTGGAGTTTAGAGTGTCCCCCTTGATTTTCAAAAGTTATGTATGTTGAATTTCCTGGGTATCTCCAGCAAAAGGTATCGTTGATATAAATTATTCGACAAAACATACAAGGATTTGGGTCTTAGTTACCCTTTTCAGCTTTTGTATGCTGCATGTTCGACCTGAATTCTGGAAGAGGGTCATTCACGTCAAGGACTTGATTGACCGAATTCGAGTGAACATTCCTTGAATGTCCCTGTTGGTCACCCGAATTGCTTGGAGGAGCTTGTGAAATGTCGAGTTGGTCCATTCTTTGCTGCAACTTCTCGATCTTTAGGCGGTTGGCTTCAATCTGACTGCATTGAGCGTCGCTCTCATCTTGGAGTTTACCATTCAGGAATCTATGTTGGGGTAAGATTTCCAGCTCGAAGGCCCAGTTGGTGCTCATTGTTCCCATTTGAACTCTGAGACTTCTGCATCTGCCACAATCCACTTCCCAGTCTTCCTTTGGCCAGCTACTCGAGTCCTCCTGAGCTGCGTTTTCCTACTGCATTGCATTGTTTGCTAAGGATTGACCGGACTTGGCCATTCCTTGAATATTATGCATGGAGCAAGGGGAAAGTTGTGAATGAGAAAGGGAGGTGGTAGCCTACAGGAAGGAAGGAACTTGCAGGGGCGAGGGAGATCATCGAGGCATGGGGAAAACTGAGAGGTCAGAGGTCTTCAAAGAATTCAAGGGAGTCCGACAATTCTGAGACTGGATAAAAGAGGACTTCGGGGGGCCATGGAGAATCTCTTGGCTAAACAGGGCTCTGATTGGGGTGGGAAGAGAGTCTCGTGAGCCGAGAAGTAGAGCTCAGAGTGAGTAAACTGAGTAATCCAACGCGCTCTTTTTAGCAGGCAGCAAACATACCACAAGGGTGGTGGGAGAACGAGGATAAATAGCAGTTGGTTCGGGGAGGATGAGCGAGCGGATAGGAGTTCCCACAAGAGCCATATATTGAGCAAGGACGATGGCATGGTTTATGTTATCACTCCAAGAAACTCCTTAGGGTTGTAGGCTAAGGATGCTTGGTAACTTAGAAATAATGTGTATATATGCTTGGGACAATGGGGTCTTTAATGATCAATGTAATAAACAACTCATCACACATCTAAAGAAACAGTGCTTTCAGGAAACAATAATCAGATCAAGTAATTGAAAGGAGGGAATGAAGCACACTATTCTCGATTGTCGAATACAAGTGAATGCAGGGATTAATGCAAGATAGAGAGGAATCCTTTAATTTCAAGTCTATGAGCTCAATAAAGAGATAACAGTCTTCATGAACTAAAATAAACTGAAACAAAGTACAGAAAAGGAAAAATGGACAATTCTGATATTGAAAACGAAAGGAAACTGAACTTTATTTCTACAAAAAGAGTCTATACAGTAGCACAAAATATCTCCCAGTTTGAACCCTTGTCTCTTAGAAAAAATAGGCATTTATAGCCTCTTACAATCATTTTTACAGATCCTAAAAACATGGATCTGTGTTTAAAAATAGCAATTCAAATCTAACTAAACAACTTGATAATAAAGGCTTGATAACTAAACTATCATTCGAATTGTCTTCAATCTCAAAAATTCACCATCTGTATCCTTCAGCTTCTGGAATCTGTGGTGTCATGAAACATGCAAAGGCACCTATCTTGGAAGCTGGATTTCTTCAAGGTTCATAGTCGATACTTGAGGAAACTTGTTTGACATGTGGTTCCCAAAATTCCCTCGAATCTCTGATGTCGAGTCCTTTGCAAGCAAGTTGTTATCCCCTTGATACTATGGAACTCCTTTATAACCTGTGAAAAATGACATGTTCCGTCCTTGGCTTCCAAAAATGCTTTTCCTGCTTTCACCAGCTAACTCGCTTTATATTTCGCTGGTTAGCTGGTGAAAGCGTTGCCTTTCACCAGCTAACTGGCTGCAAAATTACGTTGTGCGCTGGTGAAAGCCCTGACTGAGCCCAAAATGAACTTTCACCTCCAAAAATGCGATTTCAACAAAAACTCAATGTGTCTCTGATTTATCCCCTTGCATGTTTACAGCAACCTGAGAAAGCACTTTCAAATCTGGGTGGGCTTTTTTCTTTTGCTTCAATCTTCTGATTTTTCTTTTAAGGCGCTTTGCAAGCCACCATAGACTATTGTAATCTTTGGTGATCTTCTGTTTTCTTTTCTTCTCCTTCACACTTTCCTGAGCCAGTTTTTCAAATGCAGCGTTGGTTTTTGCAAAGTTATCAGACATCTTCTTGTATCTTTCTTTGATTACCCATTCTAAGACCTCTTGTTGAGCGATTACCTCTTTAAGATGCTTGATTTTCTGTGTTTTCTTCGACTTAGTTCTCTTTGATGTTTCTCCTTCCTCTGTGTGAGTAAAGGTCTCATAATTCTGTGCAAACTCAGTTGAATGTTCAGGAATTTTGATGATAGGGCTCTCATCTTCTTGCTCTGGTTCTGAGTCTGTGTAGGGCAGGTTTAATATGTTTGTTCTCTTCTCTGTAGGCTTCTCTATAGGTTGCTCTGTAGTGGTTTCAAAGTTCAATCTTTTCTTTGACCTGTGAGATTTCACACCAGAGATTCTATCTTCTGGAGGTCCTGGCAGGGTCCTCCTCTTCCTCGAACTGCTTTGAGGAGTCAATTGTTTCTTTCCACCTTTCCCCTGTTCATTTACAGGCTGAGTCTGAGTTTCAAAGCCCTCCCAAAATAGGAAATGCTGCCAGCTCCTTCCCTTCTGTCTTAGCTCCTCCATGATGATCAATTTGATAAGGCCAAAGTTGCACAAAGTGCTCTTCATGCTTAGGGGTTGATCCCTGATCTTTTTACAGACCTTAGTTAAGCTCTTGTGTAAGAAAAAAGGTAAATTGAGGAGTGTTTTACCTATGAAATGGTCTAGGATCTTGAAATGATACATCATGAGTTTTTCATACCTGCCCTCTGAGGTTATGTAGAGTTGGATGCCCTTAAACAGATCCTGCCACTCATCTTCTAAATGGGAAACTGGCATGCTCTTTTTCCATGCATTATGCCTGAACTCTTCCTTCAAATAAGCTCTGAAATTTAAGTTTTTGGTGGCAGTAGTTTTGAACCAACTCTGGCCCGATCTTGGTAGGTTGGTCGCTGCAGCAATGGCAGCTTCATCTACAATGATCTCCAAGGACCCAACACGAGACTTATCCCCATCGAATGTTTTAGCAAAAGCCTCTGTTGTTGACTGGTGACAACCATTTTGCATCCTCTCAACAAATTCAATGCAACCTGCGTTTGAGAAGTGTTTATGTACTTCTGCATGTGTCTCTAGGAAAGATAAACTATCTAACTCTTTCCTTAGTAAAGACCCACTGCGTCTCCTCTCCATATGCAACCCAAAATCCCAACCGATTCTGTACACACAACATAGCAAACTGTTATTTGGGCCAACGTCTTGCGCTGTTGAAAGCACTCGACTCTATCTTTCAACATTAGAAACTTAACAAACATTTGTGAACAATGCGTGATAGGGAAGCAATGAGCTGATTTGATGTTGTCAGCTAGGTAGTACAGCTTCTATACCTGCGTTAATGGATTTGAACTTGCCATCCCCGACGCCATGATTGTGGAGCATGAGTTTCTGAACCGGATCCGATTTGGACGTGCAACTCGAGTTTTCATGATTACCCACTTTCACCAGCGCATCCTTCTTTTGATTTGCATGATGTGGTTTGATCGTATCATCATTTGATTTTCAAACGTGGATAAAACGCACGTGATTCCCGCTTTCACCAGCTAATAGCCCGTGAAAAATGCTCCTTGGCTGTTGAAAACTGCCACTTTCACTAGCACACAATCCCGTGAGAAATGCTCCTTAGTTGTTGAAAGTCACCATTTTCACCAGCGCACAACCTGTGAGAAACGCTGCTTTGGATATTTGAAAGTCCTCGCTTTCACCAGCTAACGACCTGTGAGAAATGCCCCTTAGTTGTTGAAAGTTTCCACTTTCACCAGCTAACCATCATCTTTTAAGCACACGTTAGCTGTTGAAAACATTTTATGAAAATTTTAAAGAGAAGACCTTTATGGGTCATCTTATTTCTAAGACAAAAATCAAAACCTAAGCCTTGCAGCTAGAAAACCTCAAAACTAATTTGAGAAAACTACCAATAGTCATGTTATCCACCACAAAATGAGACCATAGGGACGGGTTCATTTTGGGAGCTAACAGTTTCTAATAAAATATAGAGAGTACTTACCTGTGAGTTTGTGGGAGGCTCCCTCCGAACTATTCCATCTGAAGCCATGGATAGGAGAGTGGAGGTGTGGCTGACATCAAGGGAGTTGTTGTGTTGTGGAAGTTGAGAGTCTTGTACCACTACCATGAACCTTTGAGGTTGGATGGTAGGTTTTCCCACGTGAACCAGAGATTTACCACCCTTCGTGATGATGGTGTTAGGGTCGTTAGCCACCGATTTATCTCAGGCAGAGGGAACTCGTGTTATATGCCACATGGTTAACCCGGGTACACCTTGCTCCAGGTGGACGTCTTCTTGCGTCCCCCTTGCATTGCTAGAGTTGTTCGCCCATTCGCTCGAAGGGCCCATTCTCGACTTTGTGGATAAGCCCCCAACCCTCTTGTCCATTTGGGGGGAGAAGAATCCCTTCCTACGCATGTGTCCATGATTTTTGTTTGGAACCATGGAGTGGCACCTTCTAGCGTTGATCTTCTCCCAATCAAAAGTGATCATTAGTAGAGGGTTGCTAGGGTTAAGACCCCGTCTATACTTAAGGCGCCTGGATTTTCCCCTATTGCTACATTGGTCATTTTGTCGGCTTCAATGTTATTGCCCCTTAATATGTGGTAGAAGGTGGTTTTAATGTATTGGGAGACCATCCTAATTCTCTTCATGATTTGATTTAAGCTTGGGTCTCTGGGGTTTTTTCCCTATATCATCATTCTTATTATGGTTTTAGAGTCCCCTAGGACTACAAGCTCTCGAATTTCATTAGACTAGGAGAGTTGTACTCCTTTTAGCAGAGTGTAGGCCTCGGCTTTGTTGTTAGTTTTCGTTCCTAGATTCTAGTGGTAGCTTAAGAATTTTTTCCCTCCGGGTTCGAAGAGCACCCCACCCCTCCCCTCCCCCCCCCACCTCACCTGCCTCCCCTGGGTTTCCCTTTGAAGCACCATCAAAACAGAGGGTATGGGATTTTTTCTTTTGGATCCAAGGTTCTATGTTGGGAATATTGTGAAGCTCCCAGCTTGATCTGTTTGTTGTGTTGGTGTGCTTAGAGATCCTGAGATTGAAGTTTTCCATCTAGTCTTTTTCCCAGGCGGTCCATTTGGTTGGGTCCTCTATTTTTAGATATTTTCAATTCATGGATTATGAGAGCAGTAGTTTCTCTTTAGCAACAACTGTTTGAGGAGGGGAAACCGTCCCTTGGAAAAAAAAATTATTTCTCGTTAACCAAATCTGCCAGCAGATAAACTTTGGCATCGCCCTCCAAATTTTTTTCAGTGTTGGCTTGTCCTTGAAGGATCCCCGGTAGTATTTGTCCCAATTTCCCAGGCTGGGGTGGGGAGAAGAGGGTCATCTTATATTTCTAGCAAGATCCCCGAAGGCTGAGTTCCAAATCATTTTCACAAAAGGGCAGTTCCAAAATAAATGGAAAATGTTTTCTTGACTATTTTGGCAAAGAGGACAGTTGAAGGGACCATAGAAGCCTCTTTTCATGAGATTTTCCCCTGTTAAGATTTTCTCATGCACTAGGGTCCAGGTGAAGAAGTTGATTTTGGGGAGGGAGTCATGATTCACGACATTATTCCATTTTGTTGAGTTTTGTTGTTCTCTCATGGAATCGAGGATCTTATTGTAGCCTTCTTTAACTGAGTACTCTTTGTCTCCCCAACCCCTGTTGTTTGGTGAGATGTTGAGGATGGGGACTTCCCCTTTCAAAAGAGAGAATAGACGGTGAGCCTGAGTTGTCAGTTGTTGCGGAACACACCCCAAATTCCAGTCCCTCCAGCTGCCATTGTCATTCTAGGCCGAGATGTCATACAAGGTGTGCTTGCTTGAGCCTATCATCCATTGTTTTAGCTCCGTGAGACCTTCATCTTGGGGGTTGAAATCCACTCCAAAGATTTGGTCCTACCAAATTTTGATTGTTTTTCCATTGCCTAGGATCTAGGAAAGGTGTTCTTTGAAGAAGGGGGCAGCGGCATTTATTAATTTCTAGATTTGAGAACATGTTTGTAGGGCTTGTGGATTGTCCATACACCTTTTTATTTTACCAAGTCTGTACTTTTTTATGAGGGCCAGCTTCCACCATTCATTATCTCCTATAACTAACCTCTAGAGGAGTTTAGATCCCATTGCTGAATTGGTGATTTCGGGATCCTTGATTCCAAGACCGCCCCTTTTCTTGGGTAAGGTGATTGTTTCCTTATTGACCAAGTGGAATTTTTTTTGGTTGGCTTTCCCCCCTTGCCAAAGGAATTTATGAATGATTTGGGCCATCTCTTTTAAGATTACCTTTGGGGCTAGGAGTGTAGAGAATTGATACAACGGGAAGGCCGAGAGAACGGATTTGATCAGCACTACCCTTCATGTTGGATTGAGCCACCTTGATCCCCATGTTTCCATATTTTCCTTAACCTTTTGGATGAAATGGTGCCAAAACTCACCAGGGAGCGCTTTGTTGCAGAGGGGGAGGCCCATGTATTTGAAGGATTTCCAATCTTGGGTAATGGAGAAACCCATGATTTGAACAATTCTTGCTCTTATGATTGCCAATACATTCCAGGTATAAATTTAGCATTTTTCTTTGTTCAGGAGTCCTCCCGAAACTAGAAGGAAGGTATCCAAGACTTGGAGGATTCTTCTAGACAGAGTTTTTGAGGCTCCACTCAGGAGGATTGTGTCATCTGCAAATTGAGAGTGGTTCAGTCTTTTGACTCCTTGAGCGATTTTTAGTCCTAGGATATTGCCATTTGTTCTTTCCCATTCAAGATTTTTGTTTAGAGATTCTTCCATGATCACAAATAGCAAGGGGGAAAGGGGGCATCCCTACCTTAGACCCCTAGACGCCTTGAAGAAAGGACTTGGTCTTCCATTAAGGAGGGGTGTTATCTAGGGAGAGGCGATATAGGAGTGGATCTAGTCAATGAAGCTTTGACTGAAGCCGAATTTTCTCATAACCTTGAAAAGGAAATTGTGTTCCACTATGTTAAAGGCATTGGGCATGTCCAGTTTTATCGCCATGCCTGAGTCCCCTCGGGAGATGTTGTCATGGATTTCCTCTTGGACCAGGATAAAGTTATCCCAAATCTGGCATCTCGCTACAAATCCTCCTTGGTTTGGCAGGATTAGCGAATTGAGAAGGGGGTTCATTCTGTTTGTAATAATTTTGGAGAGGATTTTGTAGGAAATATTACACAGGGAGATGGGCCTGAAGAGGTTTAGAGAGGAGGCTCCTGGATCCTTTGGGAGGAGATCCAGGAAAGACAAGTTAGTTTCTCCTCCCAACTTTCTAGCCTTGTGCACGAAACGCACCATTCTTATGAAGTATTTTTTGATGATATCCCAGCATGTTTTATAAAAATGTAGTGTGAAGCCATCTGAACTCGGGGCTTTGTCGTCTTGGAATTGATTCATAGATCTTAGGATTTATGCTTCTTCAATGGGTCTGTTGAGGTGGATGTTATCATCCTCGATGATCTTTCTGGGAATGTGTTGGAGAAAGACTTCAATTAGTTGATCCTCATCCTTTCTAGAGGTGGTGTACAGATTCTAGAAATGTGAGGAGGCGTGATGCTTGATTTGGGTGAAATCCTTTAGGATTTCACCATCAGGGGTTTTGAGTTCTGAGATTTTATTAGACCAATTCCTGACTTTGGCTTGGTTGTGGAAGAAAGACATGTTTTGGTCTTCTACTTTCAACCAAAGACTCCTGGATTTTAGGCGCCAAGCGATTTCCTCTTCAGCTAGAGCTTGTAGGTACTCCTTGTGGAGTTTTTTCTCTTGGAAGAGGAGGTTTTGATGAATCTCTATAGTTTCCATTTCTTCTTGTAGATATTCTAGCTAAAAAAATTTGTCTTTTGCTTTGCTTTGCGAAGAGTTTTTAGTCGAGCTCTTTAAGAGATCCTTTACTAATTTTAGCTTCTGATGCTATATGTAATTTGGCGATCCTGTGATCCACTGGTTCCATAACTGGGAAATGGATTGGATAAGCTTGGGGCAATCTAGACATAGGGGGTTGAGTTTGAAGGGGATTGGGCCCCAGTTCTTTTGAGCTTCGAAGACCAAACTTATGGGACGGTGATCCAAGCCCGCCTAGGGAAGATTTGTAGAGCACGGTTTGGAAAGGAGGGACAACAGTGAGCTATTGATCAGAAATCTATCTAATCTTGCGGCTATGTGCCCAGGCCCTGCTCTTCTATTGTTCCAAGTGTACATTCCCTTATCTGAGGTAACATCAAAGAGAACCAGGTCCGAGACAAGGTCCTCCAACCTTTCCCAGAATTGATCCCTTACCACCGAACCCCCTCTCTTTTCCTTTGAGGCTCTAGTTGTATTGAAGTCACCTGCAATAATAAGATTCTGGGGAGGGTTTTCTTTAGAAAGGTCTAATAGGGACTGCCAGCATTCATTTTTTTCATTATAGTTGTTTGGCATATAAACATTGATTATGGAGCATTGCATTCCTGAGTCTTTATTTAAAAGGTTTATCATTAGCCAGAATTGGGTTTGCACTTGATCTTTGATGTCGAAATCTTCGGTCTTCCAGAAAGTTCTAATTCCTCCAGAAGCCCCTCTGGAGCTTACTGCATGCCCATCACATTTGCTCCAAATTTTTTGCAGGTATTTAAGGGTTTCCTTCTCCCTCATTTTTGTCTCCTTGATCATGAGGATTGAAGGTTTTTCTGCTCTTATCAATTTTTTGACTTCTTCTTTCTTGAGTTTACTTCCTAATCGCCTACAATTCCAGGAGACGGTTTTCATCATTTATCAGATTGTTTTGGTTCCCCTCCTCTTGAGGGCTGTGAAGTTGCTCCCTTATGTTGGGATGCTTTGTTTTTCCCAGATTTCCCATCTTTCTTTAGAGTCTCCTCGATTGTTTTTTGTATGCCCAGATCCTTTTCTCTATATGTCGTCAATTCTCTTTTATTTCTGTGCGATTTTCTTCCAGGATTCCTGCCGATCGTTGGTTTAGTTAATTCCAAGTTGGAGTCACTTTCTAAGGATTCTTGTCTCTCTTCTTCTGTCATTTCTGGGTTTTCCATGGCATGGATGGGGAGAGATTTTGAGGAGTCTCCACTTAGATCCAATACTTCTTTTTCCTTTACTGAACCTTTATTGCTTCCTTCTCCTTCCTCTTCTTGTCCCTTACCGTCGTTTTCTTCTTGGGATTCCATGATTTCTTCGACATTGTCGTCAAGGTGGAGCTCTGCATATCGATTGTGGCTTGATTCTCCTTTTTGAGGGAAACCTGGTCTTGTTTCTTTTGGATCTGGAGGTTTTTCTCTTTGGTTTTGAGTCGGGATGGATTGGGTTTTCACATTTTCTTTTTTCCTCTTTGGCGGTTGCCAGTGGTCTTGTTTGGGATCTTGGTCCTGCATGTCTTTGGCCTGGGGGCAGGATTTGGAAAAATGTCCATATTCATGACAGGTTTTACATTTGAAGGGGATTTTCTCATAGTCTACTTGTTGGATGTAGGACCAATTGTCCAGGTTCAGTTATATTGCTTCAGGGAGACCTTTTTCCGGATCTACTTCTACACAAAGTATGGCGCAGGCCTGAAGGCCTTCCCGTGGTTCATCACGATCAATGTACTTGCCGAGGTGTTTCATATGTTTCTAATGGTTTCATCATTCTAGCAATGAAGGGGAAGGAAGGGCAGCCTCACCCATACTGGGACTGTTGAGGGAATATCATTCTTTGGGTTGAAGTCAGGAGTCCATTTGTTTAGGTACATTCCTCTGGCCCCCATGAAGTAAGGATCACTTCGAAAGATCAGATCTCTATCCTCTTTTTTTTCAAACAGAAAGGCAAGGAATCCCTTACCACAGAAGGTTGTCGACAGTTGTCCCTTGATCAGTTTGTGTTAGTTTGCTTCCAACCAGATGTGCATGGCTTTTGGGGAAGGCCATGGCCCTGTAAATTAGCCGATTAAACCTTTGTCTGTGAATATGAGAGCCAAATCTCGCGTTGAAGGAGTGAATACCGCTACCTTAGGAATTTCGGCAGCCTTTTGTACAAAACGTGAGGGCAAGGGCTTGGGGGAATTTAGCATAAGACGAGATGAGGGCCTAGAAGGCCTGCAAGTCTAGGGAAGAGGATCACGGGGGTGGATCCCCTCCCTCAGAGGGTGTCACAAGAGTGTGCACGCGAGCATTGAAACTCTAGAACCATTTTTTTGCAGAACAGCCTACTCTGTTTATTTGTTATTTATTAGATAATTAATTTATCCCACATTCCTTAAAACGATTTGTAAGTTTAGAATGATTTACAAGGGAGTTTTAAAATCACCAAGGAGCTTCTATCTCTTAAAAGGTTAATATTTTTTTCAATATTTATTATTTTTTTTTTAAATCCTAAAATATATATATATATATATATATATATAATATGAATAAATTAGACTTTTCAAAATATTTTTATATCATTTTCAAAGATAAAACTTCAAGATTTTATATTCTTATTTTGTTATTATTATTGATTTTGATATTAATTTTATATTCTTATTTTGTTATTATATTTTATATTCAAGATTTTGTTATTATTATTGATTTGATATTAATTTTTTCACTGTCACTGGTTGAAAAATTTGAAGCCTTATTATGACCTTCACATTGTTCAAGAATTTAAATTAATTGGACAATCAATATTTCATACTCCCATAAATAATTTGACCAACTTCCTGCTCCAACTTCATATAAAAAGTGCACGCCAAGAGTGGCATGGATATCATGCAAGAAACTAACTCCTTCGCATTTTCATAGCCAAACCGTGAACAGCCACGGGCACCGCCAGGTTAGGGTTGGCCAGTGGCCAACCTCATTGTGGCAGGGCCGTTCAAAATAGACACGTCATTTAATTGCTTACGTGTGTGTGCAGTTATTGGGTTCGATTTTAGCGGCGATTGATCTAGACTTAATCCATTTTCTAATTAAATAGCATACACCACCTTCTAAAGTTGACGATCACATTCATGTCACTGTGTGTCTCAAGGGGAGGAAAGCACAGAGAGCCATGAGTGGCTCCACCTCTTGTTCACGATCCACACATGCTACCTAATAACTATCAAACTTGGCCAACCACTCACCATATTATTTATCAGTATCCACTAAAATTGGAAATGGTAAAGATAGTTGTCCCCACCGACCAATTAAAGTAAAAGGTGTTGGGCCAACTTTGCATGGAAAAACTGATTTGGAAAAAAATAATAGAAATTAACACATTCGAGTTGAAGCCAATAGTGGAAATGGAAAAAGATAGAGGGAATGAGATTTTAAAATCAAAACCATATAAATGGGTATTGATTATCTTTTACGAGATTTGAAATGCAAGAATCAATACTGGTTTACATATCATACCGGGTCATTTTCATATTGAATATTATGTATTTTGCAGCAAAATATTTAATACTTTATACGGTATATAAAGTATTAAATGTTTTATTATGGAATGCATATTTAAACATTTCATGTCAACCACCTATTTTTTAGGTTAAAGTAAAATGGAAAGTAAGATTAAATATTATCTAATTGGGTTTCAACTTAAAGGTTCCATGCATACATTCGCTTTCCATATTGAGATAATGAATATTAATATGAATAATAAATTGCAATCATAATAAATATAGTAATATTAATAATCAATTCTAATTCTAATGAAAAAATTAATAGTAATAATTAATTTTACTAATGAATATTAATATTAAATTTATATTATAATGATATTAAATATAGTTATAATAATAATCAATAATAATTATAATAAAAATATTAATAAGAACAATTAATTTCACTAACTTAATAATCAATTATAATTATAATAAAAATATTAATATTGATAATTATTTTCACTAATTTTTAATAATAAAATTTAAATAATAAACTTAATTATATATATAAAGTTTTAAAACATTTTTATTATCAATTTTCAAATCTCTTAAAAGTAGGGACTATGTTGTTTTGTAATTCTTGTTTATTTATTATGTTATGATACTTTACGGTCATTTAACTACCTAATTACTTATTACTTACCCTTAAGATGGATCTGATTATAAATTTATTTTTTTTACTATAAATATTCGGATAAATTTTATAAATTCATAAAAATGTATATGTTTTAAAATAAATTTACAAATTAAAAAAAAAAACAAATTGACAAATTAAAAAAAAAAACATTAGAAAATATACAAAACAAATAAATTGGAGAAATAAAAATATTTTAAAAACATTAAAAAAAAATTGAAAAAAACATTAAAAAAAATTAAAATACATGTTTGGGGGAGGACAATTCTATGAGTAAGTCGACAATAGGCTCAAATGGAGTGATTTACAAGCAATTTAATAAGTAAAAGTTATGATTTTGAAATAATAACATCAAACCTAGTGTGACAAGTACAAGTGTAACATTAATTTAATAAAGAAAAATTTAATAAAGAAATGAAAAAACCCATAGAATGGAAAATTATGATTCTTGATTTAAAAATATTTTATTTAAGATATTTGTATTGTAAATCTGGTTAATTTAAAAATATTTTATTTAAGATATTTTTATTGTAAATCTTGTTAATTGATTATATAAAAATGGTTTTTTAATAGTTCAATTGATAATAAAAAAAATTTAAAGATAGATGTGAAACAATTTGTAAAAAGTTGGTATTATATATAATATTTGTATTATTGGGTTTAGTTTGGATGATTTAGATGAAAAAATGTTATCTTCTTGATTTAGGTTTATACTTTGCTTGTGATATGTTGGTTTTCATAGATTAATTGTGGTTGGTAAGGAATTGGAAATTTCACTTTTAATTAAGTATTTAAAGGTAAGGTAAGATATTCTAAGCATTTTTCATTAATCCAAAATGTTAACTAGTAATCATCAATGTTTAACATTTGATTAGTTCCATACTAAATACCAAAGTCATTAATGTAATACAAACTCATTATAATATAAATGTAAATGATCATCTAAAAAGTAAAAAAGATGTTGAAACATCAAGACTTGTTCGTAAGATTGATTTCGATAGGTTTTGTTTTGCATGGCGACTCGGGTTCGAAACTCGCTACTATCAAGTGGAGATACCTAAAAAATCTATCCATGCTAAGGGTTGGTGTGGCATGCACCAGGTGTGATTCCTGAGTGATTTTGACGGCTTAGATGCCCCTGGATCGCAATTTCTCAACCACAGACTAGTTCCACAAGTCACAAACACGCTAACAAACAAAAAAATATTGAAACATCAAATTTCACTATAATACAATACAATATTAAAAAATTAAAAACTAAAAGGTTAAAAATATATTGAAACATGAATCTTTGTTTGTTTTACCAAAATAATTAACTGAAAGGTTAAAAATATGTCATCAAAATTTGTTTGTTTTACCAAAATAATTATCTTTCAATGTAATTTAAAGCTAAACCATTTCTTAAAGTTACCTCTCTCAAATCATGGTAACTATGTGCATAGACATTTGCAAATTCCCTTAAAGATTCCTTGCTTTTTGTGATAACATTTCACTGATGTGAATAATATTATCTTCTCCTCCCTAATAAAGGTTTAGTTATGTGAAGATGTACACTCTAGTTTTCACAACCTATAATTTTAGGTATGGCAATGTCCTATCGTTTTAGGTATGGCACTGTCAAATAATGTTAAGGTGACATAGGGTCGCCCTAAGGCTTTGTAACATAAC
>ML777334.1:394437-432831 GCA_009831015.1 Picea engelmannii | reverse complement strand
AGAGAGAGAGAGAGAGAGAGAGGTTTAAGTTAGAAATACTGATGATCAACGCACTAGTCAACTTCACTGAAATAGCTAGACAAACCAAGGGCGGAATATGATTTCCACATATACACCTCCAACGTTACTTTATACCTAGAAAGTTATTACTTTTTTATCATTATTTCTCTTGTGGCTACTCGAACTCACGACCTATCAAGAGGCAATTAAAGAAACATCCATTAGATCAGTGAGGACCAGCCACCACAAAGTTATTACTTACACTACACTTAGTAGGTAAGTATTATGACAATATTATTTTATCAATTGGAGTGAGTTAAGGCACTCATTATTACACTCATTGGAAATTTCTTTCACCCTAACCTATTTTTTTACGTTGGTGTGGGTTATATTCAAAAAAATTGTATGACGTGTTCAACATGTTTTTTAGGGTTGATTTACACTTAACATGAAACATGAAAGTGGCAACTATAAAATATTATTACTTTTTTAAACTCCTTTTACTACAATGTAACAAGTGTTGCATGGAAACTTAGTCCGAGATGGAAATGATACCTGACACTCTATAATTATTGATAATGATAATGATTAAGGAGCATTTTAATATCTCTCATCATGTATACCATACTCACAATATTGAGTCTATGTTTAGGAATATTATAATAATAAATAATCTAATATTTATCTAGAAATTTATTTATTTATATAAGTAATTTTATAAAAATTAATTATATCAACTATTAACTATTGAAAAAAAATCTACATCAAATTTTTATTATTTTTTATCCATAATTTTTTAATGAAAAAATATATTTTTTTCCAAAGGAAAAAATCGTAACTTTTATTAAAAGAAATAAAAATTGCATTATGAATAATGCATTCAGAAAGCGTGCATTTAGTCTAAAAAATATTTCAATCCAAGAGGAAGAAAGACACAACAAAAAATATCCCTCTAGAAGTGGCCACATCCAGACCCAAAAAGGCCATATAGAAGCCAGCAAAAATCCATTCACAAAGCAGTGGATCTATACGATAAGCATATGATCAAGGAGAAAAATCCCAGCCCCAAAAAGCCAAAGGAAAAGTGACCAATCACCAAGCTAAACACTGGAACCCAACCAAAAAGTGCAAGACAATCCCCCAGAAGTTATTGTGATCGATTTGTGAAAGAAATACCCCAAAGGATCTCCAAGAGACAAACGGACCAGGTTAGAGCGGTATGCAACCCTCTCTTAACAAGGAACAAAAGAATCAGAAGCACCCCTACTCCCACAATCAGCGAGAAATCTTCCCACACCTCCACGAAACCAAACCTAGAAAGACCAACAAAACGACACGCCCAAAAATAGGACCTCAAAGCGTTGCCCAAAGAAACATCATTGCACGCCCACAACAAGGACCTCAACGCACTGATCCACCCACCATGGGAAGAAAGAAGAGCAAAATCGCGAACAAGAAGTAGAAAAATACACCAGCTGATCCAAGTTATTTTCGGCACGAAATGAGAGCGGAGATATAATAAAGAAATGCACAAAGATATCGTGGATATCCAATAATATAACAGAAATGTATCAAAGATGCAACCATAAACACAGAGATACAGGTATACACGATTTCTATTAATGAAAGAAATGTACAAAAACTATAAAAATACGAAGTGAAAGACTCGCTAGAATGGTGGTATCTTATCTCTGAGAAGAGATGTGATGGCTACTCGCATTCGCAAGAAGATGATTGTTACAACGAGGATCCAAAGGCCTTTTTAACATAAGAAAAATCCAAAACCCTAACCCCGGAAGATGAAAAGCCAAAAGGTTTACGGGCCCCAATGGGGGTAGTTGATACGTCAACTTCTCGGGGGCGTAACTTTTGCATACGATCTCAGTTTGGGGCGCTCGATACACCGTTGGAAAGGTCTAACCGAGAAGAACGATTTTTGATTGGTCCAAGCCAATGTCTTTCATAATTTTTTGGACCCAAAATTCCCAAAAAACATCGTTTAGGGCCTCAAAATGACCCCGGAAGTTTGGAACTCGAAAAATTGTCGAAAAACTGCCAAGATGGAAAATTGTTTTTCGAGCCCGTGGAATAGGTGGGTGCCCACTGATATCCACCTGGATCAATCCTCCCTCCTTAGAAAGAAATTTTCTCCATTGCGTTGAGTTCTTGGGGGAGAGGGGGAAGCATTTGATGAATATGAATCTTAGTGAATTGCTTGCCTTGTTGGAGACGTCGTGTTGCTTGGTTTGTGGAAGGTTGTCACGAACCTGTTGTTGGCAGGGTTGAATTTGTTCAACCGGTCGGGCTACATGAGATGTTTGTGTGCAAATGGAATATTTGCACTTTGTTGCAGTCTTGTCGACCCGCTTCTATTGGATAGAAGGTGCTTGGGCTGAGGTTGTAGTGGCTGCACTATCCTCATGTTCACCTTTTGAACAGATTGTGAAAAAGATGAATTTTGTAGTATGAGATACTACCTTGCGGCATTTTTTAGGTGGGACAGTAGTTGGAACTACCTCTGGTATTCTGTAGAGATGACCCCCCAAAGTAACAATGACACTATAGGGTCGAGACTCATAAACAACATGGTGCTTCCACATATATGGTTGGCCTAAGAGAACATCACAGACATCTATTGGGGCAACATCACATGATACCTCATCCTTGAAGGGTTGGATGTCGTGTGACAATCAACATTGATGGCTGACACGGAGATCTCGTCCTTGGCGAAGCCACTCGATTTTGTATGGTTGTGGGTGTGGTGTTGTCGACAATCCAAACTATTTGAGGACCTATGTTGAGATGAGGTTCTTTTGGCTTCTGATATCAACAATAAAATGCAGCAGGGTCCCCTTCACCCACATCTATGAATGAAAAATGTGTTCCACCTCTTTAGGATCTGTTGGTTCTTCTGGTTGCATTGTATTGGTCGCAGCAATAGCAGTGGGGTATACGTCGATGATCTATCTTTTACTAGTATTTTCAGAATCATATTATGAATCAGGGTTTGTCTCCTTGTCTTTGATCTCGACCACCAATGATTTTTTTGAGCGACATTCCTTGGTGTTGTGCCAGGGGATTTTGTGGAAATCGCACCATATTTTGGTGTCCTTCTTTGTCTTCCTGTGACCCTTCTTTTCCTGTGGCTTGGACTAGTTTTCAGGAGACTGTTTATTAGGGCCATATTTATCATACTTTGGTTGTTGCATATTTGGAAATCCAAACTCATGTTTGTTCTGGTGCTTAAATTTCTGCTCGATTTTAACAGCATATCGATAAGCAGCACTGAGTGATGAGATGTCCAAAAAATCCATTTTAGTTTAGTTGTATCTGTGTAGAGCCCCACGGTATTTCAGAACCAAATGTCGTTCAGAGTATTTGATACCCAGCCTGGTGTGCAAGGTATGGAAGGTATTGGTGAACTCTGTAACTGCTTGGCCCTTGTCTTTCCGTAGTGTGGTCCATCTCATGTACTGGTCCTCATAGTTTCCAACAGGGTAATATTGTTCCTTTACCTCATCCACGAAAAAATCCCAAGTGGGCTCGGCCCCATATATTCCAGACTCCTCTGTGGAAATTTTCTCTGAGTAAGTTTCCCACCAATGTTTGACATGGGGGAGAGATTTAAGGAGTGCGAAGGTGATATTTTCCCTATCGGAAAAATTATGAACAGAGAAATAACCTTCTAACAGATTTAACCATTTGTCTAGGGAATCTGCATCTATTTGACCTTCAAATACAGGAATATCAAAATTAACCTATACCTTGAAAGGAGAGGTTCTTCCAAAGTGGTTGTTTCATGAAGATGTGCATGTTTCTATTGGCAGGCATTGAAAGATGTGGGAAAAATTCTCCATCATTTCGTCCCTCTGTCGCGTGAGAGCTTGCTCAAGCAACAGATTGATAGGATCGCCTGCTCCGTCATTTTTATTTTCTTCCACCATGGATGGTTTCTTGGGTGTGCGAGAGTGATTGTCTTCAAGAGATACAAGCTCAAGACCCAACTTTCTATACTCGGACCTCGTCGGGGACATGCACTGAAAAAAAAAACGATCAAGAGAAGCCTGCTCTGATACCACTGATCCGGATTATTTTCCGCGCGAAATGAGAGCGGAGATATAATAAATAAATGCACAGTGATATCATGGATATCCAATAATATAACATAAATGTATCAGAGATGCAACCATAAACACAGAGATATAGTAATACACGATTTATATTAATGAAATAAATGTACAGAGACTGTAAAAATACAGAGTGAAAGACTCGCTAGAATGGTGGTAGCTTACCTCTGAGAAGAGATGTGACAGATACTCACATTCGCAAGAAGATGATTGTTACAATGAGGCTCCAAATGCCTTTTTAACATGAGAAAAATCCCAAAACCTAACCCCAGAAGATGAAAAGCCAAAAGGTTGGTGGCCCCCGATGGGGGTAGTTGATATGTCAACTTCCCGGGGGCGTAACTTTTGCATACAATCTCCGTTTGGGGTGCTCGATACACAGTTGGAAAGGTATAACCGAGAAGAACAAATTTTGATTGGTCCAAGGCAGTGCTTTTGGAAATTACTTGGACCCCAAATCCCCAAAAAATGTCGTTTAGGCCTCAAAACGACCCCGAAAGTTTGGAACCCGAAAAACCGCCAAGATGGAAAATTGTTTTTTGAGCTCGTCGAATAGGTGGGTGGCCACCGATATCCACTTGGATCACCATCACTCATCACTTTAATCTCCAGAAGAAGAGATATTCAGAAACCCAGATACCCAACGCCCATGATACTGAGACACGACACTATCACCTATGCAACATAGGAACCAAATCTATTAACATACATCAAACCCTGAACATAATGGCAACAGAAGGATAAACCAAGATAAAGAGACGACCCATAAATGATGTTGAGGAGATACCACACCAAAAGAAGGCACCTGTGACAAGAGACAAGGAAAAACGAGCATCCGAAAAGGAGATATGAGAAAGAAACACCAGATCATAAGGGAGGATGAGCTCTGCACCCACACCTTCACACCACAAAGGGGCTTCATGCACAAACTACCACCACAAAAAAACCACAAGTGGCCCACCAGGAACAATGCCAAAGGTAGTGAGGAAGAGAAACATCAGATCGTCCAAAGAGCAAGGGTCGTGGACACACTCCAAAAGTCCGTAGCCAAGGCACCGCATCAAAATGAGTGGCCAGAGTAACTACGAACACGGTCCCGATGGCCATACACATATACCCTCCCCCGAGCACACACGTGATTGTGGACGATAGAAAGAAGCGAGACTGCAACAAGAAGACAGGTCTGCGGCTAGGGTTTCCCCCAACCGTAGAACTCCACTCCATCAACCAAAGGTCTAATGAAAAAATATATTATTATGATTTTTTTAAATATAAATTTATAGGTACAAAAACTATTTTTTAATGCTTCCTATTCTATTAGGTATAGTCTTGTTTTAGCTAGGAGTGTCTTGCAATGGTTGTTTCTTTTTTTCTCTTAGGTTTCTTGTTATTGGGAGCTTTTGCACTTGCTCGATTTGGTTCCATCCATTTATCGATGTGCTTCGTCCTTATACTTCACATCCTTAAAGAAGTATTGGGGTTATGAGCATTTGAAAGAGAGAGTGTATCATTTGATAGTCTCAAACCTCTGTTGTCCTACATCTATTTTGAAAAAATAAAAATGCTTCTCACTTGTCTTGTATTGGTTTCTTCCTGCATACATCACATCCTCTCAAGTATTTATAGTTTTATATTATATCTAATGGCTAGCCAAAGCCAAAAAGTTAGCTCAACTAGTAATTGCCAATATTGTTTCACAGTTGGTTATTTTTATACCAACTTGTGCCAGTTCAAATCGCCAATATTAAAACACTAATATGAAATACATATTTTAGTATTTATGAAATATATAATTCCATATTGAAAATCTAATTTTTTAAATATATATTTATTTTAGTATTTATGAAATATATAATTCCATATTTAAAATCTAAATTTTTAATTATATATTTAAATATATATTTATATTTAAACCCATCATATGGAAAAGGTTGTTGCCTTAAAGCAGGCTTACATTTGTGAAATACTATGAAGACACTAAATACCAAATACGAAGAATCTAATTCTTTTAGCATACACCAATATCCCATACAAAATATCAAATGTCTTTCCACACTCATCTTATTTTATATTTTTTCTTCATTTAAATAAAATCATTTACATTCATATTTCTTAATAAAAACATAATAATCTATTGATTGATTTTTCAATATAAAAATGTCAAAGTCAATGGTGCGCTTTAGATATCGATACCATGCTTTAGATATCTATACCTATCAAATCTGACGGATAGGTATTTCAAAGAACTTACACTACCTTCCACGCACTGATCCAGATTTTATGATCAGAACGAAATGAATACAGATTATTATCAAAAGATGTTTAACACAGAATAACATATATACAGTAAATTGGTTTCTATTCAATAAGGAAATAAGCTGAAACTGTAAAATGTTGCGGAAAACAAGCTTGCTAGAATGGTGGTGGCTTATCTTTGAGAAGAGATGTGATGGTTGAGCTCATTCGTGAGAAGACGATAACAATGAGGCTCTCAAGGCTTTTTTACAATAAACAGGAATGTCAAAAACCCTAGACATCCAAAAACCCAACCCTAGGAGGTGAAGCGCCAAAAGTCATGTGGGCCATGTTTGGGTAAGTTAGTACATCAACTTCTCGGGGTCGTAACTTTTGCATACGATCTTTGTTTTATGTGCACGATATCCCATTGGAAAGGTTTATCCAAGGAATACACATGTTTGCTATGGATATCGCTACACTTATTGGCTATGGAGAGCCCTAAAAACGTTGTTTAGTGCCTCAAAACAGCCCCAAAATTCAGGGACCCGAAAACTAGGAAAAAAATGTCGAACTAGAAAACTACCAAAATGAGCCAATTGAAATAGGTGGGAGGCCACCAACATCCATTTGGATCAATCCTCCCCCCTTAGGAAGCAATGGTCTCCATTACATTGATTTCCCCCATTAGATGAGGAAATTTCTACTAAATTTTGCCCTGGGTGAGCCACTTGCCTTGGTGTAGGAGTTGCCCTGCTTTGACAACTCGATAAAGTTGGATCATTTGCTGGTGAGTGCCCTTGAACTGTTTTTCCACAATCTGATCATTGGATTCATGTTGTATGCAGTTGGGGTTGAGCTCTATTGGTGTCATTTGTTCTGTTAACTCTGAGGTGTCCAATAATGGTGGGAAATAAGGTCAAAGGAGATCCACGTTGAACAGTGGGTGCAGGTCAAGGAAAAGAGGAATGTTGAGCTCAAAATCATTATCACCCACAACCTTGGTGATGGTGTACGACCCATAACAGAGTGGGCGAATATTTCAATGGGGTCCGATAAGGCGTTCTTTATGCAAATGCAACCAAACTTTGTCGCCCACCTAAAACTTATCTGGCACCCGGTGTTTACCATGGAATTGCTTGTACTTGCCATTGGACTTCTGTAGGATATGTTGAACTTGTTGGCAAATATGATGTATCCACTCAATGAACTAGGTGGCTTTGTCAGCTTCAGTTGGAGTAGGAGATGAGTCGGTCGAGGTGATTGGAAGGGGTAGTGCAACATCTATGGGACCCAATGGTTGGAATCCCAACCCCACCTGAAAGGGGTTGTGGTCGGTTGAGCTATGCAGGGCTCGATTGTAGCTATGCTAGACATAGGGAATACTCTCATCCCATGTGCGGGGGTTATTGGAATTATACATGCGTAGGATACGCATAATCATTCGATTTACGAACCTCGGTTTGGCCATCTGTCTGGGGGTGGAAGGTCATGGATTTGTTGAGCTTGGTGTCCATCAGTGACCAGAGGCTCAACCAGAATGTGCTAAGAAATCAACTGTCCTGATCTGAAACAATGGTTTGTTGGATTCCAAAATGTACCCAGACTCGTTCAAAGAAAAGCTTGGCAGTGGCCTCTACTATGATTCTCTTCTTGAAGGCAGCTAGAATTGCCATCTTAGAAAAGCGATCAACAACCACAAAAACACAGACGTTTCCCCACTTAGTGGATGGGAGGCACGATGATGCAAGAGCATCGTCAGCAAATCCCATGTGGAGGGACAACTCAGCGCAATAGCGTGCCTTTTTAATTATTTGGAATCTAAAAGCTGGCATTTTCCTGTAGATTTGTTTTGAACGGACGTTTGAAGAAGAGCGAAATGCTCGAAAACTGAAATATCGCGAGAGATCTGGGAGTTTCACTCTCAGACTTTAATGTAATGGAGCTCAAGTAGTTTTTAGTTGTTACTTCTATAGGAGAGGTAGTCAGAGGGAACCCTAAAGGATCTCTTGTATATGTAGATGCATTGTATGCACGAATGAGGCTATTGGAGGAGTATTGTTACTGAATAGGAGGTAGATGCAAGTTAGTAGGAGTTGTTGGTATGTAGTTGTTGCTGAGTTTTGTTGTCTTTTTATCATAGTTGTAGCCATTTACTTTTGAATGAATATAACAGAGGAAAATTAATCCAATGCATAGTGTTGCTACAATTTATAATTCCTTGTTATTGTTTTTTCATGAATGAATGAGGTATGTTATTGAGTATATGAAATTGTGATATGTTTAGATAAGTTTCAATTGTTCTCTTCGTTGATTTCCTGCAAGTTGTGCATACAGTCTGCAAGGAGTTCGTTGACAGAGTATGTTTCGACTCAGAAAGCTCAGAAGAGATAGCGTGAAACTTTCCCTTTGCAAGGAGTGCAAAGTGACTGTTTCAAGGTGTGCACAGTCATCCGCAAGAACTTCAGTCCTACGTGAGAATATAATGTAGGAGTAATCAAGTATATTTCGACTCATAATCTCAGAAGAGATAGCATGAAGTTTCCATTTTCAAGGAGTGCAAAGGGATTGTTGCAAGGTGTGCCCAGTCGCCCGCAAGAAGCTAAATCTTGCATAAGAACCTGTTGTAAGGAGTGCACAAATTCAAAAATCGACTAAGTGTCGAGAATAAGACTGTGAAGCGCAAGGAGTGCGTAAAGAGATTTCTTTTGAAGAAATCACTAAGTCTGGATTTTCTCAGAGATTCTGAATTCGCAAGGAGTGCGTTGGAATCAAGCTCAGGAGAGACAGTGACCAAGAATCAACAGAGAGGAGGAAGTTTGTTGAAAGTTACGAAGTGATGGTTGTGATCCGTTCAGAGGAAGTGAGATTTTCCCAGGTCATCGGATCTGGGGAAAGTTACGCGGTTATTAATCACAGGTTATTTCAGGGCTTCGCGGATTCGAGGATTCGAAGTATCGACGAGACAAGAATCCCGAAACTCGAAGTCCGAACTAAATATGGACCGTTAGATCCAGAGGGACGCATGGCGACAGTTCGCGAGCTTCGGGTAAAAGCTTGTGGGCTTCAGTTGAGATTTGAAATTCCCGAAACCCAAAGTCCGAAGTGAATATGGATCGTCAGATCTAGAGGGACGCATGGTATAAATCTGCGCACTTTGAGAGAAAGAGAAAGTTGAGAGTTGAGATTTTCAAAGCCCGAAGACCCAAAAGAATCGCAGCCATCCATCTGCGGAATACACGCGTCAGTGGATCGTGAACTTCAGATAAAAGCAATTGGGGAAAGGTTAAGTTTGAAATTTGAGATTTATGAAGTCCAAAATCCCGAAACGGTTAGAGTCGTCGATTGAGGAGGACATGTGGCAGGAGATTTGTCATTGCTGAGAAAGCGAGGTTTGAGAGTTGGAACCTTAGAAACTCGAATCGCGAAGTAAATCACGAGCATTGATTTAAAAGGAGCAGATATGAACCGTCGATCGGGAGGCCCCACCTGAGATCGCAATATCAACGATCACATTGCATTGCGGGGACAGAAAGTGCTCAGACTTTAAAAATATTAGAACGAGACATAATTGAAACCACTGTATTGAAAAAGGGAGTTGTAGCAGCTGGAGGTGAATTGCGGGGAGAAAAGCGGTGTGGCCTCAAACCACTTTAGGTCATGCCCGAAATCACATGTTTACACGAGGACATAGCCCTAGATCACATATGGGAAAGGGCTAACGGAAGAGGAGCTACCGCCTAGAACTGGTAGTTCAGCAGCGCGAAATGAGAGGTTGTGGGTGCCATAGAACCTACATTAGGAGACTGGAAAGGCCTGTGTTAAATCACTGGTGAGACCATTAAGGTTTCAGAGAGCCAATTCGGCTCTGAAAATCGAATATCCTTGACCAGGAGGTCGAGCAGCCCTTGGGAGAAAAGGGGGTCTACATCAAGTGATATGAGAGATGATTGTTGCTTGTAGACAGCAAACAAAAGAGGAAAAGGGATAAAGGATATAGTCTGATACCATCAAGAGGTATCAGAGTTGATTTTTTCTATAGATTTCAGACGAAGGAGATAGAGAAGTCAGTCTGACTACATAAGTAGTATCAAGAGATAAATTGTGTCTGCAGATTGTAAGCAAAGGTCAGAAGGTGAATAGAGATAACCTGATGACATCAAATGGTATCAGAAGATGAAGTTCGTTTGTAGACAGTAGGTGAAGGAGAAGACATAGTATTGATTCTCTATGAAGACTGTTGCAAGGTGTGCAACAAATGGTAGATAGCCATGAGGGATGAAGATAGAAAAGATGGCTATTGAAGGCCATAGGTGTGGTCGAAGAGAAGACCTCCAGAAGAAAAGCAAAGCAAGAATCGACAAGGAGGTCATTGAGATAAGAGTGAGAATGGAATAGCTGACATTGAAGATGCAGCAAGAAGCAAAGGTACGTTGGAGGTGTGAATGGCCTCTGAAGAGGAAGGTAAAATGGCATGTTCATAAATTGTTGGCCAGATGGCAGCAATAGTTGTTAAAGAGGTGGTTGAGGCATGTGGAAAACCTCGGGGACACAGAGGAGATGGTTCACATCTGTGAGCCTGAAATTGGGAGGAACCTTAGTGATGAGGAGGAGGTGAGATTAGTTAAAGGTCTCATAAACTGCCAGGAGGGCAGAGATGAATCTTCAAATTTCTATATGGGAAATGAGATGATATCAATTGAGGATATCATAGACTGTCAGGAGGGCAGTAGTGAAATTTCATATTTCCATGGAGGCAATGAGATCGGATCAATTGATCTCATAGACTGCCATGAGGGTAGAAGAGAAATCCCAGATTGTCATGTGGGAAAGGAAGAAGAGAGGAGACTATTTGAAAGTCTCGTGAACTCAAATGAGAGTTCATATCAACAAGGAGAGTTGATGGAGAAGTGTCAAGGATGCATTCTGATCATTGGGGGAATTTAAATGTTCCTGCCAAATAGTCCAGCATAGGCTAATACAAGTGTTTCACATGAGGAGGTGGTGCAACAAGAATCCAATAAAGAGGCCATGGGGCCAAATGATTTTAAAGCTAACTGTGTTTGTGATGTAGGTGCAACAGAGGAAGGACAGCCAGTTGTGACTGTCATGATGAAGGAGAAGATATCAAAATCTACCCAAGGAGAAGAGGAAGAGGAGAATTCAGATGAATTGCTCGCTCAATGGAAGCAAGAGCTGAAGATGTTGGAGGATTGGTTGAACAATCCAGAACCAGAAAAGGATTGCCAGGATACATCCATGCAAAGGTAGACAGTCATGCAGATTGCAGGAGAAGATCATTCAGTAGAATTGCTCAATAATTTCAGCCTGGGAGTTGAACATGAGATGACTGCAGCACTAGAGCCTGCAGCAGAAGAGGAAGCAAACAACATAGATTTTGTTGAGTTGTATGAGGAATTGGAAGCCCGTGAGAAAAGGGTAAATATGAAGAGTAGGCATATCCAACAAGTTAAGTTAGAAATAGGTGGAGGAGCATACCAGCCTGGGGAGCAGTTGGAAGAAGTTGGAATTGAACCAACATATGAGGAGATGACAAAATTCAATCTATCAGAGGAGGAAGTTGAGCAGAAACTCAGAGGTGAGACTGCAGAACTGGAGTCTGCAACCGAGCGGCCATCTAGTGCCATGGGAGATGAAGATAACATGAAGGATCAGATTGATCAGGTTGGTAAAAAGGATAAAGAGCACACATTTCAATCTACCTGAGAGATGGTGAGAGAAGAGCATTCAGAGGAATGGCTCAAATTTTTCAGCCAGGAAGTTGAGCAAGAGATAATTGTAGAATGTGAACCTACAGCAAAGGAGGAAACAACAGGTAGCATGGATCTTGTTGATTTGTGTGAAGAGATGGAGGCCCTGGAGAGAAGGGTAAATATGGAAAGGCAACTTCTCCAACAATTTAAGTTGAAAATTTATGGAGAGAAGATGCAACAGAGCATACTGCAGGAGGAAAGCCAGCCAATGGACCAATTGGACAAAGAAATATAGGAGATAAAGATATTGATGTTGGAGGCAACACAAGAAGCAAACATTAGAGAAGTATGGGACAGAAGAAAACCTATAGGAGCATCAGGGAAGAAGAAGCAGCAAGGAAAAGGAGCAGATGAATAGATCCAAGAGAAGGTATGGGACCCTAGAGGATCTCAACAGCATAGCAAAGGGAGCCATGAGTAGGATCTCATGATTTTCCCAGCAGTGGAGTATGATGCAGGAGCATTGTCAGAAAATCCCACGTGAAGGGACAACTCAGCGCCATAGCACACCTTTTTAATTATTTGGAATCTAAAAGTTGGCATTTTCCTTATAGATATGTTTTGAACGGACGTTTGAAGAAGAGAAAACACTCGGAAACTGAATGATTGCGAGAGATCTGGGAATTTCACTCTCATAATTTAATGTAATGGAGCTTGAGTAGTTTTTAGTTGTTACTTCGATAGGATAGGTAGTCGGAGGGAACCCTAGAGAACCTCTTGTATATATAGATGCATTGTATACCCGAATGAGGTTGATGGAGGAGTATTGTTTTTGAATAGGAGGTAGATGCAAGTTAGTAGGAGTTGTTGGGATGTATTTGTTGTTGAGTTTTGATTTTTTTTTATCATAGTTGTAGCCATTTACTTTTGAATGAATATAATAGAGGAAAATTGATCCAATGCATAGTGTTGCTACAGTTTATAATTCCATGTTATTGTTGTTTTCATGAATGAATGAGTTATGTTATTGAGTATATGAAACTGTGATATGTTTAGATAAGTTTCAATTGTTCTCTTCGTTGAGTTCCTGCAAGGTGTGCATACATTTCACAAGGAGTGCGTTGACAGAGTTTGTTTCGACTCAGAAATCTCAGAAGAGATAGCATGAAACTTTCCCTTTGCAAGGAGTGCAAAGTGACTGTTGCAAGGTGTGCATAATCATCCACAAGAAATTGAGTCCTGCGTGAGAATCTATTGTAGGAGTGACTGAGTCTATTTCGACTCATAATCTCAGAAGAGATAGCGTGAAGTTTCCATTTTAAAGGAGTGCAAAGGGACTGCTGCAAGGTGTGCCCAGTCGCCCGTAAGAAGCTAAATCTTGCATAAGAACATGTCGCAAGGAGTGTACAGATTCAAAATGATCTGAAAATAGAAGGATGACTTGTTATGCTATGCAAGCACCTGATACTTCATTAAAATAAACTTTACAGGACCTTGCTTCATGTGTATAAATATGCAAGATAAAATTATGTGTTAAGTTCATGCATCTTCTTGTAAATGTTTATGTGTGAGGAATAGTTCTTTTAGATGGTTAAATATGTACTTTAAACAAATACACAGCAACACAACTTGCATCAAATAAACCATCAAACTCACAACAAGAACAAGCTGATAAAGGAGTTCACCCCCCTCTGGGCTACATCTCCTTGAGCCTCCATCAATGGACTTGGCTCTCTGGGATTAATTTGTCAAAAGTTATTTTACAAGTTGTTTCTCAACTCCAATGGAAAAAAATACTGTACCATTGAGATCATAACACATAAAAACCCCAAAAATGACTAATAGAACTCTGAAAACGGATCATGGCTCATCCGGGCATGACCTCTTCTACATGTGGCCATAAGCTTCCCTGAGCTTCTCTTTGGAAAAAACACCTGTAAAAGTCCTCAACAGCCTCTGAAACATGTCCCAATGTGTTCAGAGCATATCAATTAGCCAAAAATGATTATTCAATCACAGAAAACAAACATAGGCTCACCAAACCATGTCCTCAAGCAATGAGGGCTTCAAGCTCCCTGGAACTTGCTGAAACTTAAATGGTGAAAAACTTGCAGAATAAGTCCTAAAATGGCCTTGATAATAGTTCCAATGGATCCAGGACGTCCAAAAACCCCTAGCTGGGCTTTTACGGCACCTCAATCGGCCAAAAGATGAAGAAGTTAGGCCTCCTCCATTTTCCTCCTTCAACCTTGCTGAAACTGGTTCGCCAAAATGCACCCTTGGTGCATGAACCCAACACACACACCATTTAAGGTGTAAAAAACCCGGCACCGGGCGCAACAGCGCCAACGGTGCAAACCGTAGGACGGTTAGGGCACCTCCAGCCCCTAACTGCCTAGCACCTAGGCATATGGTGGGTCATATGACCTCGCGCATAAACAAAAGGGGCTAAACATCGTTGAACACCAAAACCCGCGCACCAAAGGTTAAGGTCACATGGCATAACACAAAGGAACCGTGAGCTACAAGTTTTTAAAAACCCCGTGCGCGCGCTCCGTTTATAAACCAACGGTCATATATATGAATACATGCGACCGGGGGCTGGGGCTTAGGTCGCGCCCATATCATAATTTAATGTAATTTAAATACAATGAAACCTGTATTATTAACAAGCAAACCATTAGAAAATACCGGGGTGCCATGTGGCAGCCCATGATTGGGCCACGTGGCACCCAATCATTTGACCAAACAATGCCACGTGTCAAGATACCATTCGACCTCAACTGCCAACCAAAATCTACCACATCATCGTATGAATGTACGGTCAAGCCATGTCACCTCTGCCAAGTCAGCGTACGGTCATGCCACGTCAGCATCCGTACGGACTGCACAGTCAGCACTTCTTTTACCTGTTTGGCGATTCGAACAGATCGCTATATCTCTCGCTCCCGACGTCCGTTTGAGATGAAATGAGTTGTGTTGGATTCATGATGACGAGGGCTACGTTCTTGTTCGTTTTGAAGCAATTCCGAGAACGTTGATTTTTTGGCTAAAATTTGACCCCTGGTCCAGATTTTGATCACAAAAATCGACTAAGTGTCGAGAACAAGACTGTGAAGTGAAAGGAGTGCGTAAAGAGATTTCTTTTGAAGAAATCACTAAGTCTGTATTTCTTTAGAGATTCTGAGTTCGCAAGGAGTGCGTCAGAATCAAGCTCAGGAGAGACAACGACCAAGAATCAACAGAGAGGAGGAAGTCTGTTGAAATTTGCAAAGTGACAGTTGAGATCCATTCAGAGGAAGTGATATTGTCCTAGGCCATCGGATCTAGGGAAAGTTACGCGGTTGTTAATCGCGGGTTCTTTCGGGGCTTTGCGGATCGGAGGATTCGAAGTATCGAGGAGACAAAAATCCTGAAATCTGAAGTCCGAAGTAAATCTGAACCGTCATATCCAAAGGGGCGCGTGGCGACAAATCGTGAGCTTCGGGTAAAATCTTGTGGGCTTCAGTTGAGATTTGAAATTCCTAAAACCCAAAGTTCGAAGTGAATCTGGACCATCAGATCCAGAGGTACGCGTGGCAAAAATCCGCGCACTTCGAGAGAAAGCGAAAGTTGAGAGTTGATATTTTTGAAGCCCGAAGACCTAAAATAATCGTAGTCGTCGATCTGCGGGAGACACAGGTCAGTGGATCGTGACATTCGGATAAAAGAAAATGGGGAAAGGTGAATTTTGAGATTTTATATTTCCAAAGTCCGAAATCCCAAAATGGTTAGAACCGTCGATTCAAAAGGACATGTGGCAGGAGATCTGTCATTACCGAGAAAGAGAGGTTTGAGAGTTGGAAACTTTGAAACCCGAATCGCGAAGTAAATCAAGAGTGTTGATTTAAAAGGAGCATATTTGAACTGTCGATCGAGAGGCCCCACCTGAGATCGCAAGATCAATGGTCACATTGCATTACGGGGACAGAAAGTGCTCGGAATTTAAAAATCTAAGAGCGGGCCGCAATTGAAACCATGGTATTGGAAAAGGGAGGCATGGTAGCTGGAGGTGAATTGCGGGGAGAAAAGCAATGTGGCCTCAAACCACTTTAGGTCGTGCCCACAATCGCGTTTTTACACGAGGACATAGCCTTAGATCACATACGGGAAAGTGCTAACGGAAGAGAAGCTAGCGCCTGTAACTGGCAGTTCAGTAGCACGAAAGGAGAGTTTTAGGTGCCACAGAACCTGCATCAGGAGACTGGAAGGGCCTGTGTTAAATCATTGGTGATACCATTAAGGTTTCAGAGAGACAATTCATCTCCAAGAATCAAAGATCCTTGACCGGGAGGTTGAGCAACCCTTGGGAGAGAAGGGGGTCTGCATCACCCGACATGTAGTCCATGGAGATGGATTCCCATGGCCTTTCAGGAGTAGGTAGAGGGGTGTATAGGCCATGTTTCCTAGTGGTCGGTTTGGAAATAGCGCAGGCAGTGCAGGACCTGATATAATTGCTAACCTCATGTCGAAGTTTCGACCAGTAGAAATGTTTCTACAGCATTGCCACTGTCTTTTCGACACTGAAGTGTCCTGCCACCCTACTGTAGTGGGATTCCCATATCAGCTTCGCTCGCTTGCTTGATGGAACACAAATATGGCCCAGACGGCACAACAACCCATCATGAAGATGGAAATTAGCGACAACTATGTTTGCGCCCAAATTTTGGTAGGCAATGGCAAAGTCTGAGTCTATCTCATAGATTTGGGGCCATCCAGAGGTCTCATGGTCGCAAAAGTCTAGCACCGTGGTGAGTGTCGTAACTGGTAGTCTACTAAGGCAATCAGCGGCGCAGTTGGTGCTTCTTGTTTTATACTTGATGTTAAGGTGGAATTATTGCAAGTATGTGGACCACTTCTGATGGCGATCATTTTGCAATTTTCCTTGTGTTTGCATGAACTGCAGTGGCTTATGATCAGTGTGGATGATTGTTTCCTTCCCAAGAATGTAATGTCTCCATTGGCAACAAGCTTGCACAATGGAGTACATTTCTTATCGTGAGTAGGATACTTACGGACAACATCTGATAGTATCTCACTATGGTAGGCCACAGGGTGGTCGTGCTGAGTGAGAACGGCGCCCATAGCATAGTCTAAAGCATTTGTCTTGATCTCAAAGGGTTGTTGCAGGTCTGGTAGTGAAAGTACTGGGGTTGAGCACAAGTGTTGCTTAAAATCATCGAACTCTTGTTGTTGGGACTGGCCCCACACAAACTTCACCTTACCACCACCCCTGGTTACTTGGATGGGGGCCTATGCAATATGGGAGAATCCCAACACGAACCTACGGGAGAAATTGGCAAGGCCCAAGAAGCTCTGAAGCTCAGTGAGTGTGGTTGGGGTTGGCCAGTCACAGATGACTTGGATATTGGTTGGATCCACATGTACACCATGCTCATCAACGATGTAGCCTAGGTAATGGACCTTGTCCATGCTGAAGGAGCATTTTTCCAAGTTGGCATATAGCTTGTGCTAACACAGGGTGTGCAAAACCTGTTGAATATATTGCAAGTGTTCTGCCCAAGTCTTGTTGTAAATGAGAATGTCATCTAGATACACCACTACAAAATTATTGGTGAATGGTTGCATGATATAGTCCATCATCCTTATGAAAGTGGTTGGAGCATTTGTCAAGCCAAAGGGCATGACCAGCCATTCGAAAAGACCTTCATTTGACTTGAAGGCGGTCTTCCATACATTTGTCTATTCTATTGGGACCTGGTGGTAGCCAGACTTCAGATCAATATTATTGAAGTATTTGAACCCCGTGATCTTATCAAGGAGGTCGTCGATTCGGAGAATCAGGTATAGGTTTCTGACTGTGATTTTATTTAGGGCACGAAAATTAATGCAGAATCGCTAGGCCATCTTTCTTCTGTACCAGCACGATTAGGCTCCTGCAAGGTGATGAGTTGGGACGGATGTGCCCCTTGTGGAGTAGTTCTTGGATCTTTCACTTTATATCCTCATTCTATAACAAAGAGCAGCGGTATATTGACACATTGGGCAGCGATGTGTCGGGGGTCAAATCAATGGGGTGCTTGACCTGACAGTGCAGAGGTACCCCGGTAGGTGAGGAGAAGATATATGAGTATGCTTCCACGACCTTGTACACTTGCTTTTACTATGTGGAGAGGTGAGTCGCAGAGACCCTAGATATGGATGTTATCTTTCGCTCATTCTAAGAGTGAATCATGAAGAAGACAAACTTCCCCATCTGAGATACGACCTTCTTGCATTGATTGGCATAGATCAAGGAAATAGCACTAGGTGGGACTGCCTCCGGTATCCTGTATAATTTCTTATTCAAAGTAATAATAACACTGTGAGGTCTAGACTCATATTCAGCATGGAGTTTCCATAAATATGGTTGTCCCAAAAGAACATTACAAACTTTGAGAGGGGAAACATCATACAATACCTCGTCTTTGAAGGACTTGATGCCATATGATAGGCGACATTGTTGGTTGACGTGAATGTCGCTTCCTTGGCAGAGCCATCCGATGGTGTAGGGTTGTGGGTGCAGCGTTGTCGACAAAGTGAGTCGCTTGAAAACCTTTGTTGATATGAGGTTCTTCTGGCTACCGCTATCAACGATGAAGTACAATGGGGTACCCTTCACCCACATCTGTGATTAAAAAAGGCGTTCACCTTCCTCTGGCTCGTCTGGTTCACCGGGATGGAGCTTGGTGGTAGCAACGGTAGCAATGGGTTCTGCATCAATGATCCTTCTCACCCTTTCTAGTTCTGACTCAGAGTCAGAACCCGCATCTGATTCAGAGGCTTTCGACTCAGCCACTAGCAACTGCTTTGAGCGGAAACCAACAGTGTTATGCCAGGGGCTCTTATGGAAGTCGCACCACTTCCCGGTATCTTTCTTTGTCTTTCTGGTGTCCTTATTTTCTTGTGGCCTAGACTGGTTGTCCTTAAGCAGTTCTTCTTTGCTCTGTCCTTTGTTCTACGGGCTGCGGCCGCCCTTTCCTAACTTTTGTTGTGATGGGTTCCCAGGCCCAAATTTCTGCATCTTTTTTTTAAGCTTCTGCTCGATTTTGACAGCATATCGGTAGGCCGCACCCAAGGATGAAATGTCCAGAAACTCCATTTCGGCCTGGATGTATCTATGTAGACCGTTGTGATACTTGAGCACTAGATTTTTCTCGGAGTCTTAAATACCCAGCTTGGTGCGCAAGGCATGGAAGATATTTGTGAACTCGGGCACTGCTTGGTCTCTTTCCTACTGCAATGTGGTCTATTTTGTATATAGGTCGTCATAAATTCCAACAGGGTAGTATTTTTCCTTGATATCATCCTTGAAGGACTCCCAGGTGACTGCGATTGTAAATAATGAGGGTTCCTTTGTTTTCTTCTGCTCACAGAAAGTTTCTCACCAATCTTTGACATGGGGAACGAGTTTGAGGAGCACAAAAGTAATCTTTTCTCTATTCGAAAAGTTATGGACAGAGAAATACCCTTCTAGAATATTCAACCATTTTTCGACAACATCTGCATCTATCTGACCTTCAAATATAGGAATATCAAAGTTGATTTGTACCTTGAAGGGGGAGGCGCTTCCGTTTGAGGAAGATGTGTCGCATGTTGATAGCCGCCGAAGGATTTGCGCAAAATTATCCATCATCTTGTTCCTCTATTGCATGAGGGATTCCTCAACCAACATTTTGAATGGATCTTATGTCCCGTCATATTTATTTTCTCCCGCCATGAGAGGTTTCTTGGGTGTGCGAGAGATTTTTTCCTCAAGAGAAACAAGCTCGAGACCTAATTGTTTGTACCCTGACCTCGTTGGGGACATGCATTAAGAACAACAAGGAGAAAATCGCTCTAATACCACTGATCTGGATTTTATGAGTAGAACGAAATGAATACACATTATTATCAAAATATGCTTAACACAAAATAACATATATACAGTAAATCGGTTTCTATTCAATAAGGAAATAGGTTGAAACTGTAAAATGCAACGCAAAACAAGCTTGCTAGAATGGTGGCGGCTTATCTCTGAGAAGATATGTAATGGTTGCACTCATTCGCAAGAAGATGATTACAATGAGGCTCTCAAGGCCTTTTTACAATAAACAGGAATGTCAAAAACCCTATACATCCAAAAACCTAACCCTAGGAGATGAAGCGCCAAAAGTCATGTGGGCCCTGTTTGGGTAAGTTAGTACATCAACTTCTCGGGGTCGTAACTTTTGCATACGATCTATGTTTTAGGCGCATGATAGCTCTTTGGAAATGTTTTTCCGAGGAATACACATTTTTCCTGTGGTGAGCCCTACACATCTTGACTGTGGCGAGCCCTAAAAACGTTGTTTAGGGCCTCAAACGGCCCCAAAAGTCAGGGACCCAAAAACTAGGAAAAAACCGTCGAACTGGAAAACTGCCAAAATGAGCCAGTTGGAATAGGTGGGAGTCCACCGACATCCATTTGGATCATGCATGCTCTCCACTCTCAACCATGATGACGTATCCACGTGTCATCGTATGTCCGTGATTGGGGAAGAGGGAGGAGATGTTGATGACGAAGGACTACAATCTCATGTTAAGTTGGAAAATAAGGTAAGGACACCATGACGAAAAAAACGAGTGGTTTGAGTCGATTAATTAGTTCACATCAAAGAGAGTATATGATTAGAGTATGTCAATGCCAGTGTAATGTAAAAAAAAAATGGAAAGGACATTTATCTTTTTTTAAATAATAAGTGTGTATAGACTTCAGTAAGGTGATACTTTTAATCAAGTATATTAATTATTTAATTAATTTTAAACATGGAAAGACGTGAAGGCAACAATAAAACTTCAAATATGTTAACCAATTAGAAATAAAATATATATATATATATATATATATATATATATATATATATTGTATAAAAAATATATATTTATTTTCTTAAGTTAAACAATAGCTTTCATACTCAAATTTAAGATGAAAAACAAATTAATGTCAAATCAATCACAAACTCAATACTATAGTCCCTTTGCAGGGACTAATAAGTCCATCTTTTGATTATTGTCATTAGTATGGGATAGATGAGAGTTAGCATTTTAAGTGGTGAATAGCATTGGGAGAGTCATATTACATAATTGTTCTTTTAGCCTTGCTGCTTAGCTTTCTCATTACCAACCAATAACTTCAATCATCACTCATAAGTAGCGTTGTTTTCTCTTCAAGTAATCATGTAATGGTAATTACTATGCAAAACAATATTTACAAATCATGTAATGGTAATTAATATGCAAAACAGTGTTTACAGATTATTCAGAGAGTATTTTTAAAGTGTGAATCTTCCGAAAAATTATCCATCGTAGTCATTTTTAGGTCAACGTTTCAAATCCGTATCGGGATTCATCATTAAGATTCATTGTCCTAATGATGAATCCATACGAGTTATAATGATGAATCCCAGTATGGATTTGAAACGTCAACCTAAAAATGACTACCGTGGATAATTTTTTGAAGATTTGCACTTTGAAAACAATATTCCTTTTATCTGAGAATGAGGCTTCCATAGTTGGTCATAATGTTAGAAGATTTTATGGATAAAAACTGTGTACGTGGTTTTGAAATGTCCAATGTTTCGAGTGGACACTCCACCCATCATCAAGGACACAAGAATATGGCTACAAGCTTAGCCAATCCTGGAAACCCACCATTCACCACCTTGATCATTAGGCTATATTTGTTTGGTTCTCAATCGTCATATTGTTTCCATCCTTTCCCTCATTTTATCTTTTTTCTTTACTTATGTTCCTCGCAATCTAATTTTCCCCTTTGTTTCATCATTTTCATCTCGTAGAAGCCTTCTTATTTCTTTGTCTATTCAATTTATTTCTTTTGATATTTTATCTCAACAACTAATTTGAATATGTTAATATTTTGTTATTCTCATATCAACAATATTATTTAATTATTGAGAAATCTGAATATTTTCATTATTAATCTATCTCAACAATTTTTAATACTTTGTTATTCTCAACAACTTAATATTCTCTCTTGAACGGCTAATTTGAATACTTTAATGATTTATTATTCTCATCAACAACTTATTTTACTGTTTTCGTTAATATTTTATCTCAACGACTATTTTAAATATGTCATCTTTGTTCCTCTTTTCAATGTCAAGTACCAATCCTCCTCTTTAAATACTAACCCTGGCACTATTTTACAACATATTAGCTTCTTGTGTCCTTGATGATGGGTAGAGTGTCCACTCGAAACGTTGGACGTTTCAAAACCACGTACACAATTTTTATCTAGAAAATCTTCTAACAATATTCCTTTTAAATATATCATATGAAAACAAGTTTAGTTGAATTCGTGGTTTCTCTCCTACACATGAGATTCACATTGTTTCAAGTGACTTTTGCAGACTCCCTCCCCATTCTATAGTTATTTTTGCAATCAAAGAATCATGTTATTGGTGAATTTTGCAACCTCCCTCCCCATTCTATAATTATTTTTGCAATCAAAGAAACATGTCATTGGAGTGCTATTGACCTATATAATATTTGTCATATCTATGTGACCTTGAAGGGGAAAATACTATAAAATATTATTCTTGCACCATAGCTAGGTTCTCAAAGCATCTTAACAAAGGGAAAGGAATAGCAGGATATCAATTAACATAAGGATTGTGAAAGGTGTGGAGAGAACATGCATCTACCATCCATGGGAAAAGAATCATCTCCAACATTGACATAAACTTGTGTTTTTTGGGGGGGCATATATACCTAGTTACACCCAAGTTCTCCACAATAATTCCCACTAAAAATGGGCTACCCACTTGATATTGTGTATTGATACAAGGTTCAACTATAGTGATTTATTGAATTATTCCCGCCAGTACAAAAAAAAATTATGTTTTCTTCGTGTTTCTACATGACCAAGCAATTAGTTTTCCAACTTGTTTAAGAATCCCCTACTTGTTGGGATTAACCCTTCCGGGTGTAGAAAATGTATTATATACAATGATAAATGCTCCATATTTTTTACATACTATGGAAATAAACTAAAAATCCACACCTCTAATAGATGGATTAGTAGTAAAGTCCATGAAAATCAATGTTATTATTTTTGGGTTTTGGGTTTTGTAGTTGTGCTCTACCCATTGGTTGTAATACGTTGCTTGAGAGCAAGTTCAAGAGTTTGTGTGCTATGTTTATTTCCTCTTCCTACACGACCATCCCCCAATTTACTTCGACGTTCTCATTTTCTTGTTGAGGGGGTATGTTGGTAGTTAAAGGAAATAATTTATCCAAAAACAATGTTTCAATGTTGTCACCAACAATAAAGACAATAACTCTCTAATGGATGAATACATATAAGCATAGATTGAATTCATAATGGGCATTCTTCCAATGCTACTTAACAAAATTACTATCTCGAAATATATAAAACGTCTCTGGCTTCCTATAGTATGGGCACATGTCATCTGTAAATCCAGATTTTCCCAATCTGAACTTGGTGGGAAAACCTTGATAAATCAATACATAAAATATTTATAATGATGGGAAATCCTATGAGACAAAACATTGCTCAAACTAGTAATCCAATGAAACTCGTTGTTTTAAGATACCTTATTTTTTTTTGTTCAAAATAGGAGTTTAAGGCACACACTTGCACATGATTCGATAAAGCTTCTTGTGGATGAACTAAAAAATATTATTGCAGTAAGATCACTACCAATATCTTCCGATGGAGACTTATATACAACCATTCATTTGGGTGGATCCTCCTTCAAAATACTAAGAGCTCGTGAGTCTCTAACAATGCATCTAGCCAAGGCTAAAAGACCCTGACAACATGCAAGCATCCTCTAATTAATCTCTATAACTGACACATATTTTAAAGTTAAGTGTGATTAAACAATAAAAACTATATAAAAGGTCATTATACTGCTAAACTCAAAACCTCTTAGACCCATTGGATAAGGATTCCAACCAAAATACGAAATCAAGGGGTTTTTTTCCTTTACTTTGGTAAGAGTAAAAACTTGTTTTTGATATGTGGGAGATATCAACTCCAACTTTGTATTATCATGATAAACCAATAATTTTTTATAATAATAAAAACTCATTATTTTAACAGAGTGGGATCAATCCCTTGGGTCATGTATCTTTGTGGATTTTCAAGCAAAGCCATACAAAATGCATTGAGAATTGACCTGGGCTAGTGTTGGTTAATGCCCACCAATCTACCATCAAAACACAACTCAATTTAATAAAAAATTGCACAGTATAAGGAGAACATGGGGGTGCACTTTGGTCAATAATATGTGTATGTGGGTCTTGAACTCTCAATGTCAAAAATTCAATCCCTACCTCTGTGTGTTCCCATGGCTACCTAGAGTGCTAGAGTGACCCATGGGAATGGTACCTAATCATGGTATTGGGTGAAGTCTATGTAATTTGAACCTTGACCATAGGTGTTAAACTCCCCAATCCCTACAACTAGGCCCAAGCCCTTTCGGTCATGGTACAACCACTTTATTGTGTACATAGTCAAACTCAACTAACTCATATATATGATTGGGATTTATTCTCATTGGGTTTGAACCTTGTCATTATCATGGTGGAACCCCATCTTTACCACTAGACCACACCATGATGAATAAGTTTTTTGAAAGCCTGAAGGAAAACATTGAGTGGGCTTGGGCATGTATTATGGACATATAAGCATGGACTCTCGATGTCATAAATTCAATATGCACCTGATCCAGGTGGATATCAGTGGCCACCCACCTATTCCATCTGGATCTCATACAAATTTCATCTTGGCAGTTACAATTTTTATCTTGGCAGTTTTCTTCTAGCTTTTCGGGTCTTAAACGTTTGGGGTCATTTTGAGGCCCTAAATAACGTTTTTTGGGTCCGCCACAATCACATTTTGTACATGGTAATAGTGTGACAGCATAATGTGTATTCCTCGGATAGACCTTTCCAACGATCTATCGTGCACCTAAAACGGATATTGTATGCAAAAGTTACGACCCTAGGAAGTTGATGTACCAACTTACCCAATCGGGGCCCACATGACTTTTGGCACTTCATCTCCTCGGGTTACGTTTTTGGATGTATAGGGTTTTTTTTTTACTCTGGATGCTAAAAAGTATTGGAGGCCTCATTGTAATATGCTTAGATGAATGCACGTAGCCGCCACATCTCTTCTAAGAGATTAGCTACCACCATTCGAGTTAGATTGTTTTCATTCTGCATTTTACAGTTTCAACAGATTTCTTATTTAATAGAAGTTAAGTTCCATTGTATCTTTGTTATTTTTCTTTGTATATCTGTGTTAATGTTATAAATATTTGTTTCATTTCGTTCCACTCATAAATTTGGATCAGTGGTATCAGAACGGTTTGCTCTTCATTTGTTTGGTTGTGCATGTCCCCAACGAGGTCATGGTATAAGCAGTTGGGACTCAGACCAGTTGAGCCTTTGCAAGATCAGCCTCGCTTAACCCGACGATTGTCCATGGGGAAATAAAAGAGAGCTCATGGGGTAGGATATCCCTTTAAATTGTTTCTTAAGGAATCCCTCTCATGACAAAGGAACAAGATGATGGATAACTTTGCACAAATCCTTCAACAGTTGCCAACAAGCAACGCATCTACCTCAAGCGGAGGTGTCGTCCCCTTCAAGGTATAGATCAATTTTAATATTCCTATATTTGAAGGTCAAATATATGTGGATGTTGTAGACAAATGATTAAACCTTCTAGAAGGGATTTTTCTATCCACAATGTTTCTGAGAGAGAAAATATTGCATTTGCACTCCTCAAGGTCGTCCCCCATGTCAAATATTGGTGGGAGACTTTCTATGAGAAAAAGGAAACATAGGGATCTGCATTATTTGTAGTTTCACCCACTTGGGGTTCCTTCAGGGATGTTTTTAAGGAACAATACTACCCTATTGGAAGTTATGACGACTTATATACAAGATGGACCACACTACAATAGGAAAGGGACCAAGCAGTGCCAGAGTTCACCAATGTCTTCCATACCTTGCACACCAAGCTGAGTAACAAAGACTCTGAGCGACCTCTAGTGCTCTAGTATCGATACATTCTACATAGATGCATCCAGATAGAAATGGATTTTTTGGACATTTCATCCTTGGGCATGGCCTATCGATATGATGTTAAAATTGAGCAGAAGCTTAAACAGAAGACGTGGTAGTTTGGGTCTGCAAACCCCTCACAACAAAAGCAGGGCAAAGGAAACCCAAACTTATACAACAAAGGGAAGAGCAAGGATGGATAGCCCCAGGACAATCATTCAAAACCACAAACAAAAAAGGAAAATGGGAAGACAAAGAAATACACTGGGAAATGGTGTGAGTTCCATAAGATCCCCTGGCATAACACCGCTAAATGTCGCTCAAAGAAATCATTGTTGGTCGAGGTGAAAGCCTATGAATCAGATGTAGGCTCTAACTTTGAGTCATAACCAAATAAAGGGAAACGGATCATTGATGAAGAACCCAGTGCCATTGTTTCTACCACCACCAAGGTCCAGCCCGATGAACCTGATGAACCAAAGGAAGGTGAGCGCCTCTTTCATTCAAAGATGTGGGTGAAGGGTACCCTGATGCATTTCATCGCTGATAATGGTAGCCAGAATAACCTCATCTTAGCACAAGTCGTCAAGCAGTTAGCTATGCCGACAACACCACACCCACATTCGTACACCAACAGATGGCTCTGCCAAGGGAGCAATCTTCGCATCAGCCAACAATGTCGCCTGACCTACAACATCAAGCCCTTCAAAGATGAGGTATTTTGTGATGTCGCCCGCCTTGAATTTTTTTATGTTCTTTTGGGCCAACCTTATTTATGGAAATGTCATTATGTATATGAGTCTAGGCATTGTAGTGTTATTATTACTTTGGAAAGAAAATTATACAGGATACCCGAGGTAGTCCCATCTACTACCATTTCCTTTATCTCTACCAATCAATGCAGGAAGGTAATCTCTCAAACTGGGAAGTTTTTCTTCTTCGTGATTCGCACTCAAAGTGAGTGGAAGGTTGCAGCCACATCCATGGCCTCCACGACAGGTCTCTCCATGCAGTAGAAGCAAGTGGTTAAGGTTGAGGAAGAATATAAAGACATCTTCTCCTCACCCACTATGGTACCTTTGCACTGTCAGGTCAAGCACACAATTGGCCTAACCCCTGATGCACCACTACCCAATGGGCCAGTCTATCACTGCTCGTTGTCAGAAAATAAGGAAATCGAGCGCCAGATCCAAGAGTTGCTCGAAAAGGGGCACATCCTCCCAAGATCATCACCTTGTGGAAGCCCAATCGTGATTGTGCAGAAGAAAGATGGATCCTGGTGACTCTGCATTGATTATCGAGCCGTAAATAAGATCACAGTCAGGAACTAGTACCCAATTCCCCGGATTGACGATCTCCTTGACCATCTCAAGGGGGCCAAATACTTCATTAAGATTTATCTGAATTTTGACTACCACCAGGTCCCCATAGAGCAAACCAATGTATGGAAGATTGCCTTCAAGTCCAAAGAAGGTACTTTTGAATAGTTAGTCATGCCCTTCGCCTTGGAAAATTCCCCAACAACTTTCATGAGGATGATGGACGATATCTTGCAGTCTTTCACCAATTATTTTGTGGTGGTGTATTTGGATGACATCCTCATCTTCAACAAGAATTCGGAGGAACACTTGCAACACATTCAACAGGTTTTGCACACTTTGTGACAACACAAACTATATGCGAATTTGGAAAAATAATCCTTTGGTATGAACAGGGTCCAGTACCTAGGATACATTGTTGATGAGAATGGGGTGCATGTCAATCTAGCCAAGATTCAGGTCATCAGTGACTGGCCATCCTCGACCACACTCACTGAGCTTCGGAGCTTCTTAGGCCTTGCCAATTTCTATCGCAGGTTCATGTTAGGATTCTCCCACATTGCATGGGCCCTTAACTAAGTGGCTAGGGGCGGTGGCAAGGAAAAATTTGTGTGGGGACAGTCGTAACAAAAATTGTTCAATGATTTGAAGCAACGGTTTTTCTCAACCCCGGTGCTCTCGTTACCCAACCTGCAAGAGCCTTTTGAGATTGAGACAGATGCTTCAGACTATGTTATGGGTGTAGTTCTCACTTAGCATGGACATCTCATGGCCTATTATAGTGAAACATTATCATATATTGTCTGTAAGTACCCCACTTATGAAAAATAAATGCACTCCATTGTACAAGCCTACCGCTAGTGGAGGCATTACATTCTCGATAAGTTCATACTGATCATAAGCCTGCGTAGTTCATGCAGACACAAGGAAAATTGCAAAATGACCACCATCAGAAGTGGTCCACATAATTGCAGCAGTTCCATCTCAACATCAAGTATAATACATGGAGCACCAACCGCGTAGTTGACTGCCTCAATTGACCTCTAGTTGTTTCACTTACCACGGTGTTAGACTCTTGTGGACATGAGACTTTTGGATGGTCCCATATCTACAAGCAAGATCCCGACTTCGCCACTACCAACCAAATGCTGGGCACAAACATAGTTGTCATTGATTTTCATCTGCAATATGGGTTGTTGTGCCATCTGGGCCATCTTTGCATTCCATCAAGCGAGTGAGTGAAGCTAATTTGGGAATCCCACTACAATCAGGTGGCAGGACACTTCAGCGTAGAAAAAATAGTGGCAGTGTTGCAATAACATTTCTATTAGTTGAAACTTCGACAGGATGTCAGCAAGTATATCAGGTCCTACACGGCCTGCACCAATTCCAAACCAGCCATTAATAAGGCATGTACACCCCTCTTCCTACTCCCGACAAGCCCTGGAAATCCATCTTGATGGACTACATGTTGGTCCTTCCTTCCACAAAGCAGGGAAATGATAGTGTTTTCATGGTGGTTGATCGATTTTCCAAGATGGCGATTATGGCCACCTGCAAAAAGAACATCATAGTAGAGGCCACTACCAATCTCTTCTTCGAACGAGTGTGGGTATTGTTAACGCCCAAATTTTTCATCAAAATTTGGGTTAATTTTCATATTCCTTTGGTCTTTTGCTTGTTGTCTTAACTCCTCAACTCCCCATTAAGTTTTGATCAACTCCCATTGATCATCTTTACTCGAGAGTCTTGATACTCTGTCTTCTGACCTGCATTCCAAAACCTGGTTAGTTTTGGCTAGAAACTTAATTTTATTCCTTTTTATATTGTCAAGCAAAATGTTGAAAATATTTCCAAAAAGTGTGTGTGCATGAGTGTTCTAATGCTAAGCCATACCAAACATCAAAATATATGCCAAACTCTGAGTCATGACAAAACATATATGCCTAAGCCTAACCTATTCTATCGGGTTTTATGGATTTTTATCAAAACTTGGAGAACCCACTAGCCAATTCTTATGACAAGTCAACACACATACAAGCGCAAGTGCCTAGCCCGTGTTTCACTACACCTCATCGAGTGAACTATTTTCTAGGTGCTTGATTTGCAGGATGGGAGCTTTATATCTGGGATTTATCTCTTCAAAACTGGATTGCGAGGATCTAGATATCATGCAGGTGTCAAAGGAAAATGAGGATCATGTCATTTTCCAAAGTCATGGAGATCGATGGTATCATAGCCTCGAATGCCAGATTGTTGAGTTTGTTTAAATGAATAGACAGTTACAGGTTTGTGGTGACAATTCTTCAAGGCTTTCCAGAATTGAATCTGGACTTCTAGATAGCAAAGGAAAATCCACGAATAGGTGCCATGCGCAAGTGTCACAAAGAAGAAGAGCTTGGTATTCAGTTTGCAGATGTCGATTAGGACATCTATTTGTTTACAGAGTTCGCAGTTGTTTATAGTATGAACAAATTTCCATTTCCACTTCCCGAAATTAATCCAAAGTTGTTGAATGCAGACATATTATATAAACAAATTGTTTATCAGATTGACAGGTCAGAGATATATGATACAACTCAGAAGAGCCACGAACAACAGCTAAGATTAAATTAATTTGCGTTCCCTTGCTGCTAGAAATAGTTGTTGTAGGTTGCAGGTGCATGTATGTGATCTCCATGGAATACATTAGATAAAGAAGCTCCATCTAGTTGTTCTGAACCTAAAAAGAAGCAAGACAAATAAAGATCAAAGAAAAACAAAGTAAAGAAATTACATTTTGCAATTTTCAAGCACTTTTCATAACTATGCCTTCGGCAGCTTATTCGGGTTTCAACAGGCATTCTTATCCATCAAAACCAGGGCTTTCATCAACTTTCTCTCTACGATTTTCTGCATCTAAGCCACTAAAAGCATAGGAACTGGCAGAATGCTCTTCTTTTTTCTCAGATCGAGGATTTTTGTTTTCAAATCACATGGGTATGCTTTTTATTAAAAGATAAGAATTAAAGGAATACAGATCATCATTCCTTTCTAGATTTTGAGGTAGATGATAAGGAAAGAATACCAAGTAACCTTTCTATTTTTGGTTAAAATTACTTAGCTCCCAACTCAAATGACTCATCAACAAGTGGTTGATCCAGATTATTTTCGGCACGAAATGAGAGCGGAGATATAATAAATAAATGTACAGAGATATCGCGTATATCCAATAATATAACAGAAATATGTCATATATGCAACCATAAACACAGAGATACAGTAATACACGATTTCTATTAATGAAAGAAATGTACAGAGACTGTAAAAATACATAGTGAAAGACTCGCTAGAATGGTGGCAGCTTATCTCTAAGAAGAGATGTGAAGGCTACTCGCATTCGCAAGAAGATGATTACAATGAGACTCTAAAGGCCTTTTTAGAATAAACAGGAATGCAAAAAACCCTATACATCCAAAAACCTAACTCTAGGAGATGAAGCGCCAAAAGTCATGTGAGCCCCGTTTGGGTAAGTTAGTACATCAACTTCCCGGGGTCGTAACTTTTGCATATGATCTCTGTTTTAGGAGTATGATAGCTCGTTGGAAAGGTATCGTCGAGGATATTCATTTTGGGGGCTCAATTATTTCCTTAGATATCATTGAGAACCTCTATCTCTAAAAACCTTCATTTAGTCCCTCAAAATGGCCCCGGAAATTAAAACCTGCTAAAAATAGTAAACTGCCAAAATTGCCAGAAAAGTGTATTGAGCCAGTCGGAAAAGGTGGGTGGCCACCGATATCCACCTATATAAATCCTCCCTCCTTAGGAAGCAATGGTCTCCATTGCGTTGAGTTCCTGGGGGAGAGGGAAAAGCGTTTGCTAGATCTGCATCTGGGTGAGCTGTTTGTATTGTTGGAGACGTCGCGTTGCTTAGTTTGTGGAAGTCTGTCATGAACTTGTTGAAGTTGAGGTTGTTCAACAAGTCGAGCTACATGAGAGGAAGGTGTGCAGAAGGAATCATTTTGCTTTAATTCAACCTTGTTGACCTGCTTCTGTTGGATAGAAGGTGCAGGGGGCGAGGCTGTAGTGGTTGCAGTGTCCTTTTGTTCCCCTTCTGAACAAATTGTGAAGAAGTTGAATTTTGCAGTATGAGATACTAACTTATGACACTTTTTAGGTGGAACAGTAGTTGGAACTACCTCTGGTATTCTGTAGAGATGACCCCCCAAAGTAACAATGACACTACGAGGTCGAGACTCATAAACAGCATGGCGTCTCCACATATATGGTTGTCCTAAGAGAACATCACAGACATCCAGTGGGGAAACAACACATAATACCTCATCCTTGAAGGGTTGGATGTCATATGACTATCAACACTGTTGGCTGACACGGATATCTCGTCCTTGTCGAAGCCACCCGATGTTGTATGGTTGCGGGTGTGGTGTTGTCGACAATCCCAACTGTTTGACGACCTCTGCTAAGATGAGGTTTTTCTGGCTTCTGCTATAAACAATAAAATGCAGTGGGGTCCCCTTCACCCACATCTGTGAATGAAAAAGGCACTCCCCCTCTTCAGGATTTGTTGGTTCTTCTGGTTGAATTGTTTTGGTCGCGACAATAGCAGTGGGGTCTGCGTCAATGATCTGTCCTTTACCAGTATTTTCATAATCAGATTTTGAATCAGCGTTTGGCTCCTTGTATTTGATCTCGGCCACCAATGACTGTTTTGAGCGACATTCATCAGTGTTGTGCCAGGGGATTTTGTGGAAATCACACCATTTTCCGGTGTCCTTCTTTGTCTTCCCGTGACCCTTCTTTTCATGTGTCTTGGACTGGTTTTCGGGAGACTGTTTGTTAGGGTCGTCTTTGTCATACTTTGGTTATTGCGGATTTGCAGACCCGAATTCTCGTTTGTTCTGGTGCTTAAATTTCTGCTCAATTTTAACAGCATATCAATAAGCAGCACCGAGTGATGAGATGTCCAGAAAATCCATTCCAGTCTGGATGTATCTATGTAGAGCCCCACGGTATTTCAAAACCAAATGTCGCTTAAAGTCTTTGATACCTATCTTGGTGCGCAAGGTATGGAAGGTATTGGTGAACTCTAGAACTGCTTGGCCCCTCTCTTGACACAGTGTGGTCCATCTCATGTACTGGTCCTCATAATTGCCAACAGGGTAATACTGTTCCTTTACCGCATCCACAAAAAAATCCCAAGTGGGATCGGCCCCATATATTCCAGAATCCTCTGTGGAACTTTGCTCCGAGTAAGTTTCCCACCAATGTTTGACATGAGGTTGAGATTTAAGGAGTGTGAAGGTGATCTTTTCTTTGTCGAAAAAATTGTGAACAGATAAATAACCTTCTAGCAGAGTTAACCATTTTTCTAGGGCTTCTGCATCTGTTTGTCCTTCAAATACAGGAATATCAAAATTAACTTGTACCTTGAAAGGCGAGGTGCCTCCAAAGTGGTCGATTGATGAAGATGTGCCTGATGCTATTGGCAAGCGTTTAAGGATGTGGGAAAAATTCTCCATCATTTTGTCCCTCTGTCCTGTGAGAGCTTGCTCAAGCAACAGATTGATAGGATCGTCTACTCCGTCGTTTTTTGTTTCCTCCACCATTGAGGGTTTCTTGGGTGTGCAAGAGAGATTGTCTTCAAGAGAGACAAGCTCGAGACCCAACTTTCTATACTCAGACCTCGTCGGGGACATGCAATGAAAAAACGATCAAGAGCAGCATGCTCTGATACCACTGATCTGGATTATTTTCGACACGAAATGAGAGCAGAGATATAATAAAGAAATGTACAGAGATATCGCGTATAACCAATAATATAACAGAAATATATCAGATATGCAACCATAAACACAGAGATACAATAATACACGATTTCTATTAATGAAAGAAATGTACAGAGACTGTAAAAATACAGAGTGAAAGACTCGCTAGAATGGTGGTAGCTTATCTCTTAGAAGAGATGTGATGGCTACTCACATTCACAAGAAGATGATTACAATGAGGCTCTGAAGGCCATTTTACAATAAACAGAAATTCCAAAAACCCTAGACATCCAAAAACCTAACCCTAGGAGATGAAGTGCCAAAAGTCATGTGGGCCTCGTTTGGGTAAGTTAGTACATCAACTTCCCGGTGTCATAACTTTTGCATACGATCTCCGTTTTAGGCATATGATAGCTCGTTGGAAAGGTATCATCGAGGAGATTTATTTTGGGGGATCAATTATTCCTTTGACTATAATTGAGAACCTCGATCTCGAAAAAACCTTCATTTAGGCCCTCAAAATGGCCTCGAAAGTTAAAACCTGCTAAAAATAGTAAATTGCCAAAATTGCCAAAAAATTGTTTTGAGCCAGTCGGGAAAGGTGGGTGGCCACCGACATCCACCTAGATTAGTGGCAGAGATGATTCGAAGAAAACTTCTTTCTTCTCGAAGATAATTCATGTGGCATTTGAAGACTCATTTTTAGATGGGATTCAATCCCTTAGAAATAGGATCCAGTTTTTGTTATTGTATTGGATCTTACTTAGAGATTTGATTAGATTAGAGATCTATTTATTTAGAATCTCTGGAGGTGTATGTAAATCTTATTTCAAGCCCTCAAAGGCTATGATGTAAAAGGTAGGGAGAAAACAGTCTGAGGACTGTGATCTAACTTTGGGGACTTGTAGCCATACTTCATTGATAATATTATGAATTCATCTTGACACAAAAGCTTCTTTCATTGTGTTTAGTTCAGTTTTCCACATTACATCTTTTCTATGTTTATGAGTAACTTGTATATATTGTCTTAAGTATATCTAAATGATAGATGATTGTCATCTCACCTTTTCATTTGATATACTAAGATTGTATGCATTGTTTTTCTAATGACAGATGATTGTCACCTCGTCTCTTTGTTGATAGACTTAGATCATAATCATTTATCCCTGTTATAATTGGTCTTTTATATACACAATTGTGTATAGGATTCTACTAATATAATAAACAATTCTTCAAGCTTCCTCACCTTTATTTGACCTTATGAGAAGCATAGTTGAAATCCTTTTGTCTTTGAGCAGATTCATATGTATCTTGAGTTGAAGTGAGTTTATTAAGTCATCCAACTTGATCCCATTTCCCACACACTATTGAACATTTAAGATACCAGAATTTTTGCTTTCACAGTCAGGGAAAGACTCCTGGAGTGATAACAAATTGGCGCCATTGTCGGGGAATGAAAGTGAACAAAGTTTCCCTGGGGAAATGACATAGATCTTATTCTTGATGCCAGACAAGAGACAGACACAAAATTCAACTGTAATCATCTGCCTGGTGATTCCACGATTAAAGACTCCACTGGGGAGGATCCCGTTGACAGAAGATGAAGAGGCTAAATTTCAAATCCAGGTATCAGTTCATTAGTCTACTTCATGAACTATTATATTTATTTATCATCTCTTCCATGTTGTTCCCTTCACATGTAAAGAGAACCATTTTATGTTTTGTATATTCAGAAAATCATCATTCTTCATGTATATATCCAACCTTAAAAGAAGAAAGCTTGTAACATGCTTGTATTGCATAAGTAGATTCAATAGCTTTACCTCAGCACGTTCATAAAGATGAGTTATGCATTCCATTTCCTCTTGAATCCGATAACCCTTCTGACTTTGTGGATGTTGAAATTGATTCCAAACCCTCTCAGATCTCAGCACCCTTTGGCATTACTAATAAACCTTCTCATTAACCTGTTAAATTTCATGATCATCCCACTAACTTTCAAATTAAAATCAGGATGAAGATGGTCAAGCCTTTGAGGCTGCCCTATTTCCTTCATCCTTACCCTCTTGACTGCTTTGAATATCTTCCCCAGTTTTCTAGAGAGAACTAAGTTTCAGATGAGAGGCATTCAGAATCCTTTGAGGATTTTATTGATCGGTTCAAGATTGTTCATGAAGACGTGATCATGATATTTTTCTCTAAGTCCTTGATCATAGATGTTGCAATATGGTTTAAGGGTCTAAGTGCTGGCTCCATAAATTCTTGGATCAAGTTCTATAAATGTTTTTCGAAGCATTGGGGTAAGAGTAAATCATTATATTCATACCTTGTTGATTTTTTTGCTTTGAAGAGAGAGCAGGGTGAATATTTTCCTGTCTTCAATCGAAGATTTTACACCATCTACCATGACATGCCTTTAGAGATCTGGCCTATAGAGACAGCTACCATGATATATTATATTATGGGATTGCATTCAAAACTTTCCCTTCTTCTGCTAGAAAGGAAATCTTCATCGTTAAGCAGCTTGTTTGAAAATGATCTAGAGGTGGAGGAAAACATATGTGCTTCCAGGAGCATTAGAGAGAAGGTTGAATTTGAAATTATACATATACAATAGCAATAGGAATGACAGTATGATTCAGATTTCGAGCAGGAAGGTAATGAGTGTGAAATAGAATTGGAACAGCAGCAAGCATGTGAGTTTATTTTAGATTCAAATTTGGATTCTTCAATTTTACAGAGTGCTCCAAAGACAGGTATGAGCCTGAGGTTTATGATCAATTTGAAAATCAAATTGAGCCTATGGTAACCAATGATTGCATAGGAAATTATATATTTCAACTGATCCTTATTCATATAATTTTAACATTGCTTTATCATCATCTTCTGAGCACTTTCCTGAAGAGAAAGTTATAATGATTGATGATCAAAATCTCATCTCTAGAGCACCTAAAGGTGATCAGTTTTCAAGTAGAGGAACAATCATGGTCGAGCAAGAGTTCCTCATGGATCAAAATTTTGTTGATCTTGGATTCAAAGATACGGTGGCAACCTTCATGGAATCATATATTCCAGAGGACCCGAAGATTTCAGATTTCCTTAGCTCACACATGTTTCTGGGTGAGTATAGTTTCTTGAAAAAAAATCTTGTTTTTACATTTCAAATATCAGTTCTTGTTGTTGATCAGTCACAGAGACAAGGTTTATTCAATTTTAAAATTACTTGAATTGTTGTTATTGAAGTCAGCATTCACTTAACCAATTGTAGAACTGGTTAGAGTAGAGTAGGGTAAGAAATAAGCTCACTACCCGAGCATTTCTTTTCTTCCAATCTGCAGGAGAAATAACAATCAACTTGTGTGAATAAGAAAAGCAGACTACATGAAGGCTACAAGTTTACAGGGTATTAGTTGTAAATTCCAAATGACTCCATGCCCAATGCTAAAGGCACAAAGTCTGCTAGGTTCTTGGAAACCTCAGAGGGAGGTCTCCATCCCAGTTGGAGCCAGATGTTAACGCCCAAAATTTTCATCAAAATTTGGGTTAATTGTCATATTCCTTTGGTCTTCTGCTTGTTTTCTTAACTCCTCAACTCCCTGTTAAGTATTGATCATCTCCCATTGATCATCTTTACTCAAGAGTCTTGATACTATGTCTTCTTACATGCATTCCAAAACCTGATTAGTTTTGGCTAGAAACTTAATTTTATGCCTTTTTATATTATCAAGCAAAAAGTTGAAAATATTACCAAAAAGTGTGTGTGCATGAGTGTTCTAATGCTAAGCCATACCAAACATTAAAATATATGCCAAACTCCGAGTCATGACAAAACATCTATGCCTAAGCCTAACCTATTCTATCGGGTTTTATGGCTTCTTATCAAAACTTGGAGGACCCACTAGCCAATTCTTATCACAAGTCAACACACATACAAGCGCAAGTGCCTAGCCCGTGTTTAACTACACCTCATCGATTGAACTATTTTCCAAGTGCTTGATTTGCAGGATGGGAACTTTATATCTGGGATTTATCTCTTCAAAAATGGATTGCAAGGATCTAGATATCATGCAGGTGTCAAAGGAAAATGAGGATCATGTCATTTTCCAAAGTCATGGAGATCGATGGTACTGTATCCTCGGATGCCAGATCGTTGAGTTTGTTTGAATGAATCGACAGTTACATGTTTGTGGTGACAATTTGTCAAGGCTTGCCAGAATTGAATCTGGACTTCTAGATAGCAAAGGAAAAGCCACGAACAAGTGCCATGCGCAAGTGTCACGGAGAAGCAGAGCTCGGTCTTCAGTTTGCAGATGTCGATTAGAGAATCTAATTGTTTACAGAGTTTGCAGTTGTTTATAATATGAACAAATTGCCATTTCCACTTCCCGAAATTAAACCAAAGTTGTTGAATGCAGACGTATTATATAAACAAATTTTTTATCAGATGGACAGGTCAGAGATATATGATACAACTCAGAAGAGCCATAGACAGCAGCTAAGATTAAATTAATCTGTGTTCCCTTGCTGCTAGAAATAGTTGTTGGAGGTCGCAGGTGCATGTATGTGATCTCTGTGGAATACATCAGATAAAGAAGCTCCATCCAGCTGTTCAGAACCTAAAAAGAAGCAAGACAAATAAATATCAAAGAAAAACAGAGTAAAGAAATTACATTTTGCAATTTTCAAGCAATTTTCATAACTATGCTTTCGGCAGCTTATTCGGGTTTCAACATGCGTTCTTAGCCACCGAAACCAGGGTTTTCGGCAGCTTGCTCTCTACAATTTTTTGCATCTAAGACACCGAACGTGAAGGAACTGGCAGAATGATCTTCTTTTTGCTCAGATCGAGGATTTTTGTTTTCAAATCATATGGGGATGGTTTTTATTAAAAGATAAGAATTAAAGGAATACATATCGTCATTCCTTTCCAGATTTTGAGGTAGATGATAAGGAAAGAATACCAAGTAACTGTTGGGCAATTCAATTGCTTAAATTGCTTTCATTTAATTATCAACCAGGGATGCTCGTAAGCTTGTGATGATGCCAGCAAAATATATGCAGGAGTAGGCATCTAACTCTAATCTAAGAAAATTCAATCAAATCCTAACTC
>ML777334.1:352810-370402 GCA_009831015.1 Picea engelmannii | reverse complement strand
TGAAAGCAGTCTGGGCTTCGGCTCTGTTTTGAATTAAATGAAAACTTCGACAGTGTTTTGGAAACGGTTTGTGAAATGAGACCTCTGTTTGATTTGATGGTGTCAGGCCGATGGTACCTCCTCTGTACCTGCATCACCGAACACGAACTTGCCATTTCGAAAGTGATGAGCGTTGAGCGTGGGTTCTGGAACGAATTCAAATTACAGTCATATCTTATATGCATGGTTTAGTTTCTATGATTGCCCACTCTTATCAGCACATGCCTTGGATTTTCTCTGACGTGGGGGTGATCACATCATCATTGCTTTCATACGTGGATATCACGCACGTGATTCCCGCTTTGTGTAGTAACGACCCGTGGAAAACGCCTCTGCCAAACGCTCGCTTGCCACTTTCACCAGCGTGTGACTCTGCAAAGGAACCCCTATTAGCTGCTGAAAGTATGCACTTTCAACAGCGCACCGCTTTGTAGAAGACCCTCCTTAGCTGTGGAAAGCATGTACTTTCCACCGCGTGCCACCCGAGAACTGATTTTTCAAAAACCTTTTAAGATTTGTCACTTTCAACAGCGCGTCAACTGATGAAACGAGCTCCTTAGTTGTTGAAAGTGGGCACTTTCCACAGCGCACAATGAATCTTTGAAAACACGTTAGCTGTGGAAAGCAAAAAATGACAATTTTGAAAGAAAAGACTTTATGGGTCAATTATTTTCTAGGACACATCAAAACCAAAATTTTCTCAGCTATAAAAACTCAAAAAGTAACTTAAAGATACTACCAAAAGCCATGATATCCACCACAAAACTCAACCGAAAGAACGGTTTCATTTTGGGAGTTAACAGGTGTAATAGTTCCATTGTTCATGATATTGGAGTTGAAGAAGAAATAACTCCTACAGTCTCTGGAGAAAAGGTTATGATGTGCAATCAAAGACTGGGGAATATTGGAGAGAAGGGTCTTTGACTACTACACGGTAAAGGTATGGTTTAAGGTATGTCCAATTTCTCTCTAGATTTTGATTTCTGTGAACTTTTTGTATATGGGAAGAAGAATCGGGTAAGATTCCCCTCTAGTGCAACAAGGGCAGAAGGAATTTTACGACTAGTTCATAGTGATGTGTTTGGACCTATGTCGGTTCCATCATTGGGAAAATCTATATATTATGTCTCATTTATAGATTACTTCTCTAGGAATACTTGGATATATTTCCTCAGGAAAATATGAAGTCTTTGACGGATTTAAAGAGTTTAAGGCTCTTGTTGAGAATCAAACAGAGAAAAGAATTAAGGTGTTGAGGACAGATAACGGTGGAGAGTTCCACGAGAATGAATTTGAAGAATTATGTAAGAACTGTGGTATAGCAAGGTAAAATACTACTCCATATATACCTCAGTAGAATGGAGTTACAAAAAGGATGAATAGGACGTTGATGGAACAAGCAAGTTGCATGCTTAGTGGTGTCGGGTTAGGGAAATAATTTTGGGCAGAGGCAATGGGTATTGCATGTTACCTGATCAACAGATCACCCTCGTCAGCATTGGATGAAAAAACTCCACAAGAGGTATGGACTGGTAAGAAACCATATCTCACACATCTCAAGGTATTTGGTTGTGAGGCCTATGTTCATGTTCCAAAGGAAAACACGAGTAAGCTAGATAAGAAGGCTGAAAAGTGTATCTTTATTGGGTATAAAGATGGTCTTAAAGGTTATAAGACTTGGAACCTAGAAACTAAGAAGGTTGTTTATAGTCGAGATGTGGTATTTAGATAAATAAAAGATGTTTTCAAACAGGATGTCCTACCAAGTAAGGAAGAACCAGAGAAAATAGAGTTTGATTTAAAGGATGTTGAATCAGAATCTACAGAAGAACATGAATCAGAAGAAGAAGATACTCGGATTCCAGTATTGAGGAGATTGATTCGGGAAAGAAGGCAGTTGGAAAGGTATACTCCATCTGATTTCCATTCAAATTTTGTTTTGTTTATTACTAATGATGATCCTATAATTGTTAGGGAAGCAGTGGATTCAGAGGATGGAAAACTCTGGAAAATTCCCATGGATGAAGAAATGCCAGCCTTAGATAAGATTGAGACTTCAGATCTAGTAGAGTTGTCGACTAGAAGAAATCTCATTGGTAACAAATGGGTATTTAAAAAGAAGTTAAATGCAGAAGACAAAGTGGAGAAATACAAAGCTCGGTTAGTAGCAAAGGGTTATTCCCATGTTGAGGGAATTGATTTTGGTGAGATTTTTTCTCCTACTACCAAGTTAACTTCTATTAGATTTTTTTTATATGTTGTTGTTGCATTTGATTTTGAAGTAGAACAGATGGATCTGAAGACAACATTCCTACATGGGGATTTGGAAGAAGAAATTTATATGAAACAACCATAAGGCTTTGTTGTGAAGGGAAAGAAGGAGTCGGTATGCAAGCTAAAAAAGTCCCTGTGTGGTTTAAAACAATCACCAAGGATGTGGTATCAAAATTTTGATACTTATATGTTGGGACTTGGCTTTGCAAGAAGCAAAGAGGATCATTGTGTGTATTTTAAATTAATTGGTGATCATTTGATTTATTTGGTCTTGTATGTGGATGAAATGTTGTTGGTAGGAAACACCAAGGAGATTAGACAGGATGTGAAAATTCAATTATCCTCTAAATTTTACATGAAGGATCTCAGTGCTGCGAATTTCATTTTGGACATGGAAATTAAAAGAGATCTGAAAAATAGGAAAGTTTGGTTAAATCACAGAAAATATGTGGACACAATATTGCAAAGGTTTAATATGCAGGAATGTAAACCGGTTAGGGTCCCTATTCTTGTAGGTGTAAATTTATCTGCGGATCATTGTCCCAAGACACAAGAAGAGGAGGAGGACATGTCTCATGTTCCTTATGCGAGTGTGGTTGGAAGTTTGATTTATATAATGGTCTATACTGGATCGGACATTTCACATGCAGTGGGATTTTTGAGCAGGTATATGTCAAAACCATGGAAGGAGCATTGGACAACAGTAAAGAGGGTTTTCAGGTATTTGCGTGGAACTGCTAGCTATTGATTGTGCTACCAAGGAAGACCAAGATTGGAAAGAGTGTTGGATATACATGGCTTTGTGGATGCAGACTGGGTTGGAGATCTACAAGTAGGTATGTATTTAACTTGTTTGGAGGAGCAATCAGTTGGATGAGAAAAAGACAATCCGTAGTGGAACTTTCAACTATAGAAGTTGAATACATGGAAACCACTTATGCAAGCAAGGAAGCAGTATGGTTACAAAGATTGTGTTCAGGTATTGGGTTGGTACAACAAGCTATAAGGATAGATTGTGATAGTCAGAGTGCAATATTTATGGCGAAGAACTCGACTTATCATTCAAAGACAAAGCATATTGATGTTCAATATCATTTTGTGAGAGACATGGTTGAAGAAAAGAAAGTGTTGCTGATGAAGGTGGACACTTTGAAGAATGTTGCAGAGCACTGAGAAGTTTTCTTGGTGTAGAGGATATATAGGCATTGCTTCCCTGGATTGTTGACTATGTAACCATGTAACCCCCTGTATGCAAAGAAAACAACAAGTGGGAGAACTTTGGGTATGTGTTATATTCTTTGCACGACTAGCCAATTTTTTTGCCTTGAGAAACGTGTTGCCTTTTTTGCCTTGTTTTTCGTGTCACATCGATTTTTGTGTCTATTGTTGGGCAGTTTTTCGGCACATGGTTTTTACTGATGGTTTTCTATTTATGTTTAAAGAATTAGGGTTGTTGACTAATCCAGGTTATTGGGTTAGGGTTTTGGATGTCAGTGGCCCCTATATGTATATTGTATTGTAAACAATGTATGGGGTGATGGATATAGAATATGTTGGTTTTCTCGGTTTGGGTTTCCAGGGGAAAAATATCTGTGTAATGTGTGTATTTTCCATTGTATATTTTATGTTCTTTTACTGAAAATATGTTTACAGTAAATAATTATACAAGGGTAAAATATACACTTGGCAATTACATTTTTTATCTTGGTTGTTTTTTCTAGATTTTTGGGTCTTAAACTTTCGAGCTCGTTTTGAGGCCCTAAAAAATGTTTTTTTGTGCCTGACGCAGTCACACTATTGGTGTAGTTGGAGTGTGATGGCATAATGTGTAGTCCTCAGGTAGACCTTTCCAATGGGATATCGTGCCCTAAAACGAAGATCATATGCAAAAGTTACGACCCCAGGAAGTTGATGTACCAACTTACCCAATCGGGGCCCACATGACATTTGGCACTTCATCTCCTAGGGTTAGGTTTTTGGATGTCTAGGGTTTTATGTTTACTCTTGATGCTAAAAATTCTTGGAAGCCTCATTGTAATGTGCTCAGATGACTACGTGTAGCCACCACATCTCTTCTCAAAGATTAGCTACCACCATTCGAGCTAGATTGTTTTCATTCTGCAATTTACAGTTTCAGTGGATTTCTTATTTAATAGAAGTTAAGTTCCACTATATCTCTATTATTTTCCTATGTATATCTGTGTTAATGTTATAAATCTGTGTTTCATTTCATTTTTCTCTTAAATCCGGATCAATACCTCTAAGGTACCCTATGACTACCTTAAGTGCCAAAATGACACAAGGTATCAAGTGAAGCTCGTGAGATATGAACCTTGACCAATGGTGTGAAAATTTGTGTTCCTCACAACTAGTCCCAAACTCGTTGGACCGTGGTAAACTTAACATGTGGGTTTCCAAACTAGAGAAACCCTTATACATGATTGGGGCTAGTTTTAGGCTCATTCAGTTTGAGCTTGGGTTATTATCATGGAAACATATTGTGTTAACCACTAGACCACAATTCAACAAAAATAAAATGGTAGGCCTTAAGAAGAAAATGGGGGTGGGCATGGGTCCATAATATACACATGGACATGACCTCCTTGTTAGCGTTCAAGTTTAATATGAAAGTGTTTACACCATGCTTGTGGGTGCTTCATGTCATGTGGGTGCATGGTGTATAAATGACCCTTTTGGTACTATAATGGACATACACATTAGAGTTGGATTGCTCATTGATTGATACACCTTGTCTTGATGCTTATGTGGAATTATCCCTTGGAGTATTCTAGACCAATGGGCTTGATGACTTCTTCATGGAGTGTGTGACTCAAGATCTAACTTGAGAATCGCACTAGCATAGTTTTTAGAGCCACTTTTAGGAATATTTTTGTAAAAAATATTTTAAAAGGTAAATTAGGCTAGAAAAAATGGTTTTTAATCGAATAACTAATGATAATGGCTTAACTCCACTCAAATAACTAGGACGATCAATTTTGAGTGTAACGGGATGTTCCATAATGTGTGAGGGTCAAAATACATTATGTAAGACATAACAATAATGTAGTGAACTAAGGAGGAAACCCCGCAATCTCAGGGACCGAGAAAGTATCTACAAGCAAAGACCAAAGTATTAGATATTTATCTTCCTTAAGGTGAGCATACCTATGCTCAAGTGAAAATAAACATGGCTTCCAATCAAGTACAATGTGGATCAATGTGGATCAATGAAGTATATATAATGCAAAAGCGTAGCCATGAAAGAATGCATTATGGATCCATGTCAAACAAGCATCGTAGCCACGAGAAAATACATAGTGGATATATGACTCAGGACACATAATTAGAGAAATTGGATTGCAATGAATATCAAGCATAGTCCCCCATCACCAATGCATAAGATGGGACCAATACTATAGAATAAAATCCTTCCACATTGGTAGGAGGAAACAAGCATAGAGAATGATGATGAACTGAGCATTACTTGAACCAGGGAATGGTTGACGTAGATAGTCAAGGCATCAGAGGAATGGCCGACTTAGAACAGAACTTACCTTGAACATTCGCATGACACTATAATGACCTAGGTAGAAATGGATGTCAAAATAAACCAATGATATAAACCATAAATGCAGGAGGCAATGAAGGTTCTTCATAATGATTGGAATAATAACAAATTAGAGTAATAAAATTCAACATCATGGTACAACTCCTAAGGCAATAATACAACCCAATTGTAAGGAAAATTACTCAAAACAAGTGCTTGTTCAATGGTGACATAGATTGATTACCGCCATAAAAATGAATTATATATATCTCGATCCCCCTCATTTTTTTTTTTCTTAAATTGAATTTTATGTATTTTTCATATAGGAAATCCTAAAAGAAAGTAAAATCATGATGTTAGCACTAGAAGTCACCTCTGGATTACAACAAAGTTAAGCCCAATACCCATCAATTTTTATGTCACAATGAGTAAATTTAAGAGGGGTCTAATGGATGCAAACTCATGATAGTATCGCTTTAACTCAGAAAACTGGGTTGGTATGCATAATCAGGTGAGGTCTCGATCTAACTTCAGTCAGTAAGTTGGGTATAGTGGTGAGTGGTGAGGAAGAACATTGAGAAAGGTGTGGAGGTCTACTATGGACATCCAGTCTTCCAGCAGCCAGGGAAGAGAAAAACTCAGAAGACAAGATCCTCTTGTCTCGTAACTTCAAGAAACTGAAAACATCACAATAACACTACAATCAAACATACATTACAAAACCATCGTAACAACTCGATTGGATCCTCCATGCCCTGATGCAGGAGTATCATTGTCATTCACGCGGAGCAAGACCCATCAGCGTCTAGGAATCTGTACGAGAGCTCAACGCTGGCAATTACAACAGACATTTTGAAGGGGCCTTAACTCAGCGTCGAAATTAATCCCTTGAGGCATGCTTGAAATCAGGCCGGAAAATTTTGGAGGCACGCTTGGAGCGAAGTGGGAGTTTCCACTACGGCTCTAGAATGCGACTGATCTAGATATTCGTTAGGATAGTCTTAGAGTAGACACATAGTCAGGGGGGGCCTAAGAACCCTCTAAGTTAAAAAGATGCTTTGTAAGCCCAAATGAGGCTAGTCGATTGGTAGTTAGCTGCATACGGCTGTAAGTTGATCGCAAATAGATGCAAGTAAAAGCCAGTTCATAGGAGAATTCTGAGTTTTGTTTTTACAGTTTTTAGTTTTTGATTCACAGTTGTAACCATTTTTCACTTCTAAATAGAATAGAGGAAAATTGATCCAAGGTGTGGTGAGGATAATGTTAGCAATTCTCTGTTGTTGTGCTTTCATGATTTAATGAGTGATTTCCATTGTGAGTGGATGGAACTGTGAATGTTAAGATAAGTTTCAATTGTTTCTCTTATGTTTAAGTAGTGCAAGGTGTGCATACGGAACGCAAGGAGTGTGTTGGCGAAAGTAGTTTCAGCTCAGAAGAGGCAATACAAAACTTCCCCTTTGCAAGGAGTGCAAAGAGACTGGTGCAAGGCATGCACAGTCATCCATGAGAACTTAAACTCTTGTGTAAAGGTCTTTGTGAGGGGCACACAGAGCCGAGGTTTGACTCAGTGACGAAGGGGAAAAGGTTTAAAACCTTTGAGTGCTTAGAAATATTCTAAGTCAGAGGAAAACATAAGCGAGAAGGAGGAGAGGATTCATTCGTTCAATCTGAACACTGGAGAATTGGAATCGTCCATCAGGAAGGACGCGTGGCAAACGATCAGTGTTTCACTGAATCGTATTCTAGAGGAGTCAAAGGAACAGAGCACCAAGGATTCACGAAACCTGAACCCGCAACTAAATATTAGACTTTGTCGTCGAAGGTGAAATATCGACATTTCGGGGATCGGGAGACTCGAGGTGACAAACCCCTCGATTTCATGAAACGTGAAACATCGACTTGATCGCAGTCGTTGATCAAGGGGAGATTTGGATTGTTGGCTTCCAGGGTGAAATATCGACATTTCGGGGATCGAGAGACTCAAGGTGACAAACCTCTCAATTTCATGAAACGCGAAGTCGCAACATGCGAAACGTCGACTTGATCGCAGTCGTTGATCAAGGGGAGATCTGGACCGTTGGCATCCAGGGTGAAATATCGGCATTTCGGGGATCGAGAGACTTAAGGTGACAAGCCTCTCGATTTCACGAGATGCAAAGTCGTGAAATGCGAAACGTTGACTCGATCGCAGCCGTTGATCAAGGGTAGATCTGGGCCGTAGATCTCAGGTCATTATGATTTTGGTTGTCGGGGAAATAGAGGAAGCAACCCTCCCAGAGTCGCGAGACATGAAGTTGTGACGCGCTTTCCATTCGAAGCGCATGGTCATAGCCAAGGGTACAAGGGAGAAAGGGCTTGGCAGGAAGGAGCTAGTGCTCGTTTGGCATTGAGACATGAACAACGCCCAGGGGAAGGCATGTGGGTCTCATACAATTGACGCCATTGGAGAAAGGACCTGTGTAAGTGAGTTTTGGGTCTAGCAGAGGCTCGAAGAGTCAATAGGACTCAAATTCTTGATCGATCCTAGACCGGGAGGTCATGCAGCCCTTAGGAGGGGAGGGGGTCTACATCAAGTGGTATCAGAGTGAGTTTATGTCTGTGGACTACGGGCAGAAGAGGAGGAGATAGTATGATACCATCAAGCGGTATCAAAGGCTGAAGTCTTACTTGCAAAAAGCAGACAAAGGAGACAAGAGAACTCGAAGTTGTACTATGTGTGTGACAGACAGTCGACATAATGCTGTCGAGGAGACGGGGAGAGAAACCTTTAACCAATCGAGTTGTAGAAAGGGAGATATGAGAACTTCGCGCAAGATTAGAGGCGATGGAGGCAGTGCAAAGGAGACCACCTGACAGTGGAGATGTCAGCAATGCAGAGAGTGAAGAAGTTGTTGGCGAGAATGTCATAGAAGAAGCTACAAGCGAGAAGGGGTTCAAGGAACGCTTGCAAAGAGCAGTTGCCAGATTGGGAGGTAGAGCCAAGATAGAGGTTCCGATGTACAAAGGCAATTCGGATGCTGAAGAACTGTTGGATTGGATAAGATCCATGGACAGACACTTTGACTATGAAGATATAGATGAAGAGAGAAAAATGAAGCAAGCTATCACCAGACTAAAGGGGCTTGCAACACTGTGGTGGGATGAACTACAGGTTGAGAGGAGAAGCAAAGGCAAGCAGAAGATAAAGAGTTGGGATAGAATGGTAGTCAAGTTGAAGGCTAAGTTCATGCCCAAGGATTATCAGATCAATCTGTTCAGGAAGATGCAGAACCTGAGACATAAAGGGATGATAGTTAAAGAGTATACAGAGGAGTTCTATAAGTTGAACATCAGAACTGGGCAAACGGAGAGAGACAAAGAAAAAGTAGCCCGGTATATAAATGGCCTGAGATATGAAATCCAGGATGAGCTCAGTATGATGCCAGTAAGGACAGTAGAGGATGCTTATCAGTTTGCACTGAAGGCAGAGGAAAAGTTGGCCAAAAAGCAAAGCCAGTGGGGAAGAGGTAAAATATTGGTCCCAAACAGAGGTAAGGGATGTAACCATGACAGAACACATCAGTCTAAGGACAAGGCTGAGAAACCACACAGTCAGTCAGAAAGAGGAGGAAGTTCCCGAGAAAGACAGGGTGGTGGAAGAAATTCTTCCAAAGGAAGAGGAGGAGGAGGAGGAGATGTAAGATGTTATGCCTGTGGAAAAACATGACACATGCCTTAGGAACGCCCCGAGAAAAAGAAAGAAGGAGGAGAAGCTCACATTTCAGAAGCACAATGAGAAGATGTTGAAGCAGAAGGAGCAGAGGATGGAAGATCTCTGATGTTGAGGAAGGTTCTCTTAAAACCAGAAGCAGAAGTTGAGAAACCAGTGTAGAGGAATGGTCTCTTCATAACAACTTGCAAGACTAAAGACAGAGTAAGCAAGGTGATAATTGATAGTGGGAGCACTAGTAACCTAGTATCCATATAGATGGTGGAGAAATTGGAGTTGGAGGCAATTGCACATCCGAGGCCATACAAAGTCTCATGGTTGCAAAAAGGATATCAAGTAACAGTTACTAAACAATGCTTGGTTAATTTTAAGATAAGAGGATATAGAGATGAAATTCTATGTGATGCAATTCCCATGGATGTATGTCATATTTTGTTGGGGAGACCGTGGCAGTTTGACAGTAGTGTCATTCATGATGGGAGAAAAAATACATACACATTGGAGAAGAGTGGTAGAACACACATGTTGTTGCCAATAGAGGAGAAGAAAGGGAAAGAGGAAGCCAACCCAAGAATACTTATCATGAGTGGGAAGGAAATCCTGAAAGAAGTCAAGGAGGAACAGAAGATGCAGTTCATTGTGGTGAGGAAACCCAGAGTTTTCCTTACAAGCACATCGATGGATGAGTTGCCTGAAGAAGTTCAGGAATTGCTGGAAAATTTTGCTGACATAGTGGTTGATGAGCTGCCTAACTCATTGCCACCCATTAGAAGTATCAATCCATATTGATTTGATACCAGGAGAAACCCTGCCAAACAAAGAAACATACAGATTGACACCTCGAGAGATTGAGGAGGTGAAGAACCAAGTCGAGGAATTGCTAGACAAGGGTTTGGTTAGAGAGAGATTCAGTCCATGCACAGTACCAACTGCGTTGAGTCCAAAGAAGGATGGAGGATGGATGTACAGATTCAAGAGACATTAACAAGATCACCATCAGGTATAGATTTCAAGATGAGGGAAGGTGATGAGTGGAAAACATCCTTTAAGACAAATGAAGGTTTGTATGAGTGGCTTGTTATGCCATTTGGTTGGACAAATACCCCGAGAACTTTTATGAGGCTGATGAATGAAATACTGAAATATTTTATTGGAAAGTCTGTGGTTGTGTACCTGGATGATATACTGGTCTTTAGCAGGACTAAAGAGGAGCATTTGAGGCACCTGACTTTAGTGATGAGGAGGCTACAACAGGAGAAGTTGTTGATAAATCTGAAGAAGTCCTATTTTATGAAGACATAACTTATTTACTTGGGTTTTGTGATCTCTTCAAATGAACTAAAGATGGATCCAGAGAAGGTGAAAGCAATCAAAGAATGGTGATCACCAAGGACCATGTTTGAGGTAAGGAGCTTCCATGGGTTAGCAAGTTTCTATAGGAAGTTCATTAGAGACTTCAGTGGAATTTGTGCGCTAATGATGGATACAGTGAAGAAGCGGCACAAGTCTTTTAAATGGACAGAGGAGGCCGAAAAGAGCTTCAATATATTGAAGGAGAAAATAACAGAATGACCAATCTCGGTCTTGTTGAATTTCGAAAAGACATTTCAGGTGAGATGTGACGCAAGTGGGGTCACAATAGGAACAATTTTAAGTTAGGATAATAGACCTGTCGCCTATTTCAGTGAGAAGTTGAATGAGAGTAAGAGAAAATACTTCACATATGACAAGGAGTTTTATGCCATAATTCAATCCTTGAAGAAATGGAGACATTATCTTGTCCCACAGGAATTTGTCTTGTATAGCGATAACCAGGCAGGAAAAATTGAATTAGAGGCATGCAAAATGGGTTGAGTTTATGCAGAATTTTACTTTTGTCATAAAACATATTGTTGGGAATGCTAACAAGGTTGTTGATGCATTAAACCGGAGATGTTTGATTCTGCAATAATTTCAGGTGAAGACCTTGGGATTTGAACACCTTAAGGATTTGTATTGTGATGATACATATTTCAAGGAAGCATACGAAGCATGTGCGAACCCTGTGCTAAGAGATAGAAGCCAATGGATAGAGTACATGATTCAAGAGGGATTGTTGTTCAAAGGGAATCAATTGTGCATACCAAAATGCTCAATGAGGGATAATCTTTTGAAAGAAAATCATAGTGGAGGATTGGTTGGACATTTTGGCCATGATAAAACGTTTGCACAATTGAGCAGTTCATACTATTGGCCAGGTATGAGAACAGAAGTGATAAAGTTTGTGAACATATGTAGAATCTGCCAACATGCAAAAGGAAAGAGATAGAACACTGGATTGTATCAACCATTGCCAATACCAGAGAGGCCTTAGGATGCAATAAGCATGGATTTTGTGTTGGGATTGCCAAGAACACAAAGAGGATTTGATTCCATATTTTTGGTGGTGAATATATTTTCAAAGATGGCACATTTTATCCCATGCCAAAAGACCAATGATGCAATGCATGTTGCAAATTTGTTTTTCAAAGAAGTTGTAAGACTTCATGGCCTACTCAAAAGCATTGTCTCGGACAGAGACACAAAATTTGTTGGTCACTTTTGGAGAACACTATGGAAGAAGTTGGGGACATATTTGTCCTTCAGCTCAACTTATCATCCTTAGACAGATGGGCGGACTGAGGTGGTGAACAGAAGTTTGGGAAACTTGTTGAGGAGTCTGGTCACTAAGCACCATAACCAGTGGGATCAGATTTTGCCGCAAGAAAAAATTGCATACAACGATTCACCAAACATGAGTACTGGAAAGAGCCCATTCCAAATATTATATGGAATGCAACCCAGGGGGGTATCTGAGTTGAGAGACTTGGAACATAGTGAGATCAGGAGCGCTGGAGCAAAAGGTTTTACTACAGACATGCATAAGCTCCATAGCTAGATCAGAGGACAGTTGTAGAGTTCTAATGAGGAGTATAAACACAGAGTTGATCAACACCGTAGAGAACTTCAATTTGAAGTGGGATATCGGGTTCTAGCACATCTCAGGAAACAGAGTTTCCCTAGAGGAACATACAATAAGTTAAAAATGAAAAAGATAGGACCATGTAAGATCTTGAGGAAGTTTGATGCAAACGCTTATGATATTGAGTTGCTAGATGGTGTGGGCATATCACCCATATTCAATGTTTCATACATGTATCCTTACAGGAAATATGACATCGGGGGATCAGAAGAGCAAGAGAAGATCCAATGGGAAAAGCAAATGCCTGTAGTAGAGAAGACACAAATGGAGAAGATTGTTGATCAGAGGATTGGCAAAAAGACCAGGAGGAAAACCTATTTCGAATATCTGGGTAAGTGGAAGGGACACCCAATAGAATATGTCAGTTGGGAAAATGAAGTTGCTATCGAGAAGCATGGAACATCAGTACAGGAGCTCATGGACAAGAGTCCATGAATTTTTGTCAAGGGGAGTATAATGTAGGATCATCGCTTTCATTCGCGTGGAGCAAGACCCATTAGCATCTAGGAATCTGTATGAGATCTCAACACTAGTAGTTACAACAGACATTTTGAAGGCGCCTTAACTCAGCGCCAGAATTAATCCCTTGAGGCATGCTTGAAATCAGGCCGGGAAATTTTGGAGACACGCTTGGAGCGAAGTGGGAGTTTCCACTACGGCTTTGGAATGCGATTGATCTAGATATTCGTTAGGATAGTCTTAGAGTAGACACGTAGTCAGGGGGACCCTAAGAACCCTCTAAGTTTAAAAGATTCTTTGTAAGCCCAAATGAGGCTAGTCGATTGGTAGTTAGTTGCATACGGCTGTAATATGATCGCATATAGCTGCAAGTAAAAGTCAATTCATAGGAGAATTCTGAGTTTTTTTTTTACAGTTTTTAGTTTTTTATTTACAGTTGTAACTGTTAGCGACATTTCTTGTCCTAAGCACAAGAGTATTCGAGTCTGCAAGTTGCACGAGGAGCGCCCAAGTGCAGCGAACAGAAGAATTCCTTTTCGGACTTAAAATCAAGGTAGCGGGCAAAATTATAGTGTCAACGATCTGGATCCATCCATATGAGAATATCAATGGGTGGCGGGAAATCGTGGATAGAAAGGTGCGCCGAAGATAACGCAATGAATGGCGCCCACATTGTATGCAGGGAAGAGTAACAACCGTCCATCCGAGGGACGCGTGGCGCGAGATCCAGTCTCGTCAGTTTTTCGGCACTCTCGAGTTCAGGGGGTGAAGGTTTTATGTCGTTGTATATTCCGAAACCCCGAACCCCGAAGCGCCGATGGCACCCAAAGTCGGGCCCGCAGTATCAAGGGGCAGTCTCAGTCGTCCATTTGAAGTGGACACCTAGCGCGCGATTAGGCTCCTCGCATATTTTCTCATCGCGAATTCGACGCACAAAGAGCAGCTCCTTCATATCCTCGATGCGCGAGGTGCCGGGGTGTCCAGGGCCCGGGCCCACGGCATCATCGGGAGAGTTCAGAGCCGTCAGGAACGCGTGGCACCAGATTAAGCCGTCTCAGCGTTTTTCTCATCGCGATTTCAAGAAGCAAGGATCAGCCCCTTCATATCCGCAAACGCTGAAAGCACCTTTGGAAATAAAAGCAGGGTCACGGTCCGTGGTCATTTGGGAAACAAAAGAGATAAGAAAAAGGGGCCAAAAGCATTGAGTCCAGTCGCCGAAAGGATCATCACTATTTCCATATGCCAGCAGATACGATTTCGCTCCCGGTCTCCGCTTGGAATAAATGAAGGCAAGAATGGATGGTTGAAACTTCCTTTCATTCATTGAATATGAGATATGGAGGGTCTGGAAAGCGGTCTGTTCGAAGGAATTTTGTGTACCGATTTTTCCAAAGAAGCCATGCCAAAGTCCTCGATTGGACAGAGAAGTCTGCACACGCCATCTTGGCCTTTAATATTTTGGCTACCTCCCCTGCAAAGGCCATGCGAAGTTAAGGTAGCGTTTGTCATAGGCGCACGATCATCCTGAGTCTGCATGGGCAGACTATTAGAAGACATGCAGACACAATGTTTTTAATACAGCGTCTTGTTTTTGTTGTTGTTGTTGTTTTGGAGTATATGTAGGAGTTTTCGCCATTTTGTAAGCATCAATGGTTGAGCAAGGCTCCTGGTGGTAAACTTTAATGAAGCATTGTTTTCCTGGTTATGTCTGGACTCTTGAGACTTCTTGTCTGATGAATGTTAGTTTTTCTTTCACGTCTTTGTCCACACTGTATAAGAACGGCTCGGAATTGGAGAATCCAGTCGAGCAGTAACTATTATAGGATGATGTAGAGTTTGATCACTGTAACAGTTGCACTGTTTCTAATCGGTCCCTGTGATTTTCTTAGCGTTGAACGACTTGGAATTGGAGAATCCAGTCAAGTCCCCCCTCTCAGTTCCTCAAATATCTGAACCAGAGGATCTCGCATTCAGAGTTCTTCTTCTACAAATCACTGAAAGGCCTGTCACCTGAGATAGTTTGTCCACCCTTCTCACCAAGTCTTCAACCTGCTCATTTTCAAATCAACCCACTGACTGAAGTTAGATCAATACCTCCTTTGCTCCTCGCATGCCAGACCCAGTCCCTGAGTTTGAGTGATATCTTATCAAGCCTCTACCCATTTGATCACCCCATTAAACCAATCGTGACATAAAAAACTGATGGGCGTCGGGCTCTGCTCCTGCTACAATCCAGGAGTGACTTCCGACGCCAATAGTAACCATTTTTCACTTATGAATAGAATAGAGGAAAATTGATCCAAGGTGTGGTGAGGATAATGTTAGCAATTCTCTGTTGTTATTCTTTCATGAGTGAATGCGTGATTTCCATTGTGAGTGGATGGAACTGTGAATGTTAAGATAAGTTTCAATTGTTTCTCTTTTGTTGAAGTAGTGCAAGGTGTGCATACAAAATGCAAGGAGTGTGTTGGCAGAACCAATTTCAGTTCCAAAGCTCAGAAGAGGCGATACAAAACTTCCTCTTTGCAAGGAGTGCAAAGAGACTAGTGCAAGGGGTGCACAGTCATCTGCGATAACTTAAACTCTTGCGTAAAGGTTTGTTGCAAGGGGCACACAGAGCCGAAGTTTGACTGAGTGTCGAAGGGGCAAAGGTTCAAAACCTTTGAGCGCTTAGAAATATTCTAAGTCTGAGGAAAACATAAGCGAGAAGGAGGAGAGGATTCAACCATTCGATCTGAACACCGGAGAATTGGAACTATCCATCAGGAAAGACACGTGGTGAACGATCAGCGGTTCGTTGACTCCTACTTTGGAGGAGTCAAAGGAACAGAGCATGAAGGATTCACGAAACCTGAACCTGCGAGTGAATCTGAGTCGTTGGCGTCCAGGGAAAAATATCAACATTTCGAGGATCAGGAGACTCGAGGTGACAAACCCCTCGATTTAACGAAACGTGAAATGTCGACTTGATCGTAGTCATTGATCAAGGGGAGATCTGGACTGTTGGCGTCCACGGCGAAATATCGACATTTCGGCAAATCGGGAGACTCGGGGTGACAAACCTCTCAATTTCACGAAATGTGAAACGTCGACTTGATCACAGTCGTTGATCAAGGGGAGATTTGGATCGTTGGCGTCCAGGGCGAAATATTGGCATTTCGGGGATCGGGAGACTCGAGGTGACAAGCCTCTCAATTTCACGAGACGTGAAGTCAGGAAACGTGAAACCCCGACTCGATCGCAGTTGTTGATCAAGGGCAGATCTGGGCCATAGATCTCGGGTCATCGTGATTTTAGTTGTCAGGGAAATAGAAGCAGCAGCCCTCCCAGAGTCGCGAGACGCGAAGTCGCGACGCGCTTTCCATTGAAGTGTGTTGTCATAGCCGAGGGCACAAGGGAGAAAGGGATTAGCAGAAAGGAGCTAGTGCCCGTTTGGCATTAAGACCTGAACAACGGCTAGGGGAAGGCCCGTGGATCTCATACGATCGACACCATTGGAGAAAGGACTTGTGTAAGTGAGTTTTGGGTCTAACAAAGACTCGAAGAGTCAATAGGACTCGAATTCTTGATCGATCCTAGACCGAGAGGTCGTGCAGCACTTAGGAGGGGAGGGGTATGCATCATGCCTGAGCATTCAGTATCAAAGGAAAAAGAGATGAGAAAGAAGGTCGGTTGTTATTAGACAAGAAGTCTCAAAATGTCATACATAACCAGAGAACCAGAGGCTTTACTAAAACTTTACAAGCAGAAGCTTAGCTCAACCATCGACACTAACAAAATATAAGAGAGACTCCTATATACTCGGAACCAAACCACAAAAGCATGCCTGAGATTTTTCATTGAAGACATTACGTATGCATGCTTCCTGGAAAATTGTGCATGTAATATCCTGTTAGATGTGAGCTTCAATCAGACGCAATCGCTCTTAAGAACAGACCTGCAGAGGAGCTGACTTGTTGACAATCCTTCCTCGGGTTTTCTATTTATGGTAGAAATGGCGTTCAACTAGCACCACATGCTTCAATAACTGCCTTTCTCAGGATCGGAGAGGCCCAAGTCAACTTTGCACCTGCAGAACTTCGCGGCCTCAACATTCTGCCATCTGGATCTGAGTCAGATGCTTGCGGGGGAGGCCTGACAGCGGACATGGGCGCTAGTGAAGTGATTGGAGCACTAGGCATGACAAAGCGGATGAGGGATGGACAAGTGGACAGTTGTGGATGGGAAAATGAGACTGAGGATAGTGTGGGGGGCACAGAAGTTGGGTTGAGGTGTAATGGGACGAAGGTGATGTGGCGCGGGAAGGTGACGAGGAAGCAGGGGGAGGTCGTGAGGCAATAGGTAAGGGAGTGGGGACACAACACCGATGGAAGTGACATGGAGTGAAGTGGTGCAGGGGGCAGAAGGTGAGAAGGGGATATGCGACAGGCAGGATGGTGAGTGGAGGACAGGTGTGGGAAGATAATAGGGAGCGAAAAAATAGGGGGAAGGGATAGGCATACAAGAGCGTTAGTGGAAAATAGGTGGCAAGAGGAGCGCGCAGCGATAAGGGAGAGTGATAAG
>ML777334.1:291039-352574 GCA_009831015.1 Picea engelmannii | reverse complement strand
AGCACGCAGATCTTAGCTGCTTAGATCTATGTGCCCCTTAGTATAATGCGCTCGGACACCAAAATTTAGGATAAGTGGATTTTTGGCCCACTTCTTGTCATTTTTCTCTATGGTGTCTTTTCCTGAGGAAAGAAAAACACCCCCCTACAAGCATTGTGATAACACATGCTATAATATATTGGAGGAGATGAGTATCACGAAGAAAGAAACAATGTTCCTAGTGCAAGGAACATATCAATACAAAATAAAAAAACAAAATGTAGGATGTGGACACTCATAAGTATGTCTCACTCAAGGATAAGGGTTTGAAATGAATAAGTAATTGATGCAAAGGCAAGTGACAAAGGATAATGCATTGGCAATAAGCATAAAATATCCAACTACAATGAATCATCAAGCTCAAGTGGACGATAGAAATTCCAAATGTGGGAACCCAAGACATAGACATTCCACATTGATGATGATATTCTAGAGATCATTGTGGATGAGGACGAGGAGGAGCCACTAAAAGTGTTGAGGGATGCATAGAGCTATATTGTCGACTAGGCACACTGAAGAATAACAACGTGATTTTTATTTCTTCCATATGGGATGTGAACCTAACGATGATCATGTGTACCTTGACCAAAGTATCGAGCTCTATTAGGTCACATCATACCTCTTTTCCACTTGTGCATTATGGAGTCCAAAGCATGACTTCTATAGTGTTTGATTGGTTAACTACTCTTCTAAATAACCTCAAAGAGTAGATGACAAAAGTGAGATTGGGTGAGCAGAAGAACTTTGGTTATGAGAGTATAATCTATAGTTTTTTCTTTGAGAAACTCCCATCAACTAGACCCCGATGCATGATGTTAGTATTAAGAGTGAGGGAGCCTTGTATGGCACATTGGACATATTTGATGCATTGCTCATCTAGTGGTTATCTAGTGTTAGGGTATGACAATGACTTCTTTGACTACTTTATTAACTATACAGTGTCCATCAAGGATTATCCATATGTTGGGATGGACTTTTGATAAGAACCAAATCTTGTCTTTCCTTCAGGAGCCCATTGGGGAGTTGTAGGTAAGACATAGTATCATGTGTTTTTTTTTGTTTTGAATATTTTTTAATGTTTTTTGGACTAGTTGGACTTGACGATTTCCCTCAGAACCATCGTCGTTGGCATTTTGAGGTAGAGATTGTGTAAGTAGTAGTTGCACCAGCAGATCCACACATAGCACATGTGCTACGATAAGTACAAAATAACATTGAGTATTTGACTCTCAATGTTTCTGAGATTGATCTAGTAGATGTAATGGAGGATCTACAATGAGTAGTGGTGGGAGTGGCACCACTATGGCAGTGGTTTTGTCGTAGAGTGTTGACAACCATCATTTTCTTTCATGGTCATGGGGTGCCTCCTCCTTTAGATCCAAAGTCTAAGGAGTAGGTACTCACAAATATTCAAGCAATATGTATTGTACCACTAAAGTCTAGTGAGCTAGTTTTGTTTCATTATAGGTCTTATAGCCCATTGTTTTTACTAATATCACTTTTTTGGACATGATGTGATTCTCTACTTGATGTGTGTGTGGTTTTGGTTATAGCAATGTCCAAATGATGTGATTGCAAATTTTATTATTATGTACATGGATACTTTAAATTTATTAACATGAAAAATGCTAGTCTAGCACATAGTTAGTTGATGAATTAGTAAATTCATTAACTATTCTTAGCACATGAGTATAATTAATATACTCAAAAGAGTTCTCCAGAAGTCTTACCCAAAAAAAATTTCATAGAAGAACAAGATCATGCATGTGGTAAATATTATTCAATTAAAACACTGCCAATTAAGAATTCAAGTGAACACCTAAGTGTCGTATATTGAAAGAAATAACGTCATAGAGTAGTTCAATGATCGCATTATTCTTGACAACATTATTGCTCACAACATGAATACAAATACCACCTGACTTCACAATCTGACCCATGGGAGAACAAATAACCCAAGCTATGAAATCATGATTATGAATGTGTTGACTAGCATCGTCGAAAAATCCTACATAAATGGGGGTGCTCACAGACATATGGCAATTAACGATAAAGCACGATAAGCAAGACAAACAAAACCAAACTAACAAATAAAGTAAAAATTCAAACTTATATACAACGCATACAAGAGGATCACATGGCATCATTGCCTACGCATAATACATCTTTAGATGGAATCCATTACGAGGCTCATCCAAAGGGTTCCCTTCATAGTCAATCAACTTGTAAGATCCTTTTTGGAGAACTCATTTTATACTCAAATTTTCTTTCCCTAACTTATTGTTCTCTTGATCATAAATAAGGACAAGGTCCCCTTCAAAAAATACACGAGGATGAACGTTCTTATCATACTGGAATTTGATACGTTTATTAAGTGCCTCATTAGTCGTGGTAGCATCTCAATGATGTTCATCAAGACTCCAAATACGAGAGGCATTCCTCCTCAACTAAGGTATTGGGTAGAAACTCAATAACTAGTTTTAACAAAGGGATATTGTATTCAATGGGAAGGACCACTTCTATTCCATTCACTCGTTGGAAAGGAGTAAAACTCGTGGCAATATGTAATGAGGATTAGTATGCCCAAAGAGCAAGAAAAAACATGAGATGCCAATTGGATTTATCCTTATTGATCATACTTTGAAGCATATTCTTAAAAACTTTATTAATGGCCTTTACATACTCATTGGCCTGAGGATAGTATGGTGATGAGTACTCTTGGTGAAAACGTGACTGACCTACCAATTCCAACATCATTGTGTTTTGAAAATGTGAATCGTGATCAATGACAATCTCTCAAGGCACTCAAAACCTAGTAATGACATGATTGAACATGAATAAAGTTGTTGTCATACCATTATTTATGAACATTAGCATAGTTTCAACCCACTTAATGAAGTAGTCGACGACCACAATAATGTACTTGTGACCATCTACCAAAACAGGTTGACATGTCATAAAATCCATGCCCCACTTGTCAAAGGGATCGACAGTAAAGACAAGATGTAACATAGTAGGATCTGCATGCATTTTCTTTGTAAATGTCTGATAGGGATGACACTTATTAACATCTTCAATGCAATCTATAAAAAATTATGGCCAGAAGTACCCTACGCACAATATTTTTAGGGTTGTTTCCATCCAAGAAATATCACTACCACATGTTCCACTATGGTAATCATTTAAAACTCTCTCATCTTCCTCGTAATTTAAACATCAACGCGATATAGGATCTACCCATCGACAATACCAAATATTATTGATTATCATATATTGTTAGACATGATGATGAATATGTTGACATTTATCGCAAGAAAGATGAGGGTCAAATCTCTAAGTTTGAAGATACACAAGTATATCTTTGTACTAGGGATTAGTCGATTTAATGAGGAATACATGCTCATTGTAAGGATTCATTTACAATAAGGTCTTCAACGTCTCATGGTAACACCAACATCAGCTCAACAAAAGCTAAAGATTTCTTCAATTTGGCTGATGTAAATTCCAAGTCAAATTCTTTCAAAATGACAACCCACTTAGCATACTTGCCCCCAATTATTCATCAAGTCGAAATATATTGCATAGGCTTAGCATTTGAAATAACCAACATTTTTCTAAGAAGCATATAGTATCAAAGCTTGTATAGCATGAATTGTTGCCAATGCCAACTTCTAAATATGAGGGTACCTCAATTTTGGTCCAGCAAGCCCCTTACTAAGATAGTAAATCACATGTTCCTGATGTGACTCATCTTCTTGAACCAAGATCATCCCAATGGTTGATTTGTATGTTGCAAGATATAACAAGAATTCCCTAATATAGTTTGGAGGACTCAACAACGAGGATAACACGCTTGCATTTTTCAAAGCCTCAAAATAGCATTATGCATGGTCATCCCATATAAATGACTCTCCATTCTTGAAAAAGTGCATGAATCCCTTCACAATCTCAACATTCACTTTCCCTTGAAGACTCTAAAGACAATGAATAGAACATGGGGGAGACAATTGAACAATTACGTCAACTATTAAAGGATCAACCATAATCTCGTGCTTAGACATAATAAATCCAATTAATCTCCCAAACTCCACACAAAAGATGTACTTTTGAGAGTTTAGGTGAATCTTATAATATCTGCATTTTTCAAACATGGCGTGAAGATGTGTTAGATGTTGAGCTTGTTTCTTGGAACAAGTGGCCAAATCATCCAGAAAATATTCAACAATATGCTTAATATCTTGGAAAGTACACGACATGGCCCACTGAAATGTAGCCCCAACATTTTTAAGGTCGAACGACATTTTCCTATATGAAAATGTTCCCCAAGGACAAATAAATTTAGTCTTATGTTGATCTTTTGGATGGATCTAAATTTGATTATAACTAGAAAATCCATCCATAAGAGAAAAGAATTCATTTTCGGCATCCTCATCGGTAACTTGATCAATGAAAGGCGTAGGATAATTGTCATTAGGACAAGCCTTGTTTAGATCCTGAAAATTAATACAAACATGAATCATCCCCTACTTATTTGTGACAAGAATCGGATTGGATACCTATTCAGTCATGGAAACTAGGTAGATAAGGCCAGTTCTAAGTAACCTTTCTACCTTGACCTCAATGGCAGAAACTTTCTTTGGATTAACTAGTCACGACTTTTTTCAAACATGCTTAGCATGAGTGCAAGTTGGAATTTCATGTTTGACTATTTGAGGATCAATATCAGGCAATTTTTAATAAGACCAAGCAAAGACATCGTGAAATTCCTTAAAAAAAACAATATTAAAGGAATTAGTGCATGATGATGCCAAATTCTCTTCAAAATATGACACTTGGAAAGGAACCATAAACCATAGATGCATCAAGGACTATCGAGACCACATAAACAAGTTCAATGACTAAACAAAAAATTGGTGAAGGTAATTGAAAAGTACCCATGAGGAATGAGTCCTTAAGCAACCCAACACCGACATTTTCAAATGATGTGGAATCACCTATGAATGGAACATTCATCCCAACTTTGGAACTAGAATTAGGCATAAAATAAACTAGTCAAACAATTGTGACTATCTTTCATTGATGAACAAATTTAATCACATGAAATACTGAAGACTTGACAACAGTCATCGCATACATCCATCTCTGCCCCAGAAGAAGATTATATTCAAGAGAAGCAGCAATTACGTCTACCTCGATAGTAAAAAGAATTCCCCTAAGTTCGACTAGAAGGACAAAGTTGATTCCATGTGGTTTAAAAGTTCTACCATCAAAATATTTTAACAAGGTGACACAAGGACTAAGTTCAAGGGAGCCTAAAGCTCACCAACATGACAAATACATGACGCATGCAGAAGCTCTTTCATCAACCACACACCTGAAAATATTCATGTTGCATGAAGATATTTGGATTTGAAAAGCGACACAGTGAGGGAGTCATGGCATAGTTTGGTCAAGGTCAAATGTAATTAACTAAGCATATAAAGGGTCAATCCCACCAATAGCATTCGACAATTCCTTACATTGTGGGGGGGGAACTTTAAAGAACTTCCAAGGTAGACATGGTGCAAGGCGTCAAAGATAAATCTTCTATGGTGTTGTAATTTTGGGAAGCACATGTATTAGGATTATGTGTAGTCCTTTGTAATACACCCTTAGGAGGGCATGACATTGTGTCAATAACTGGCCTCTATATTTGTAGAGTGTCATTTGATTAAAATGTGTATGTCTCCTTATCATTTGGTCTAGTTACAGAGCATCATAATTATGAGCCCTAGTCTATACATTGACGTCCCTATCACACATGAAATATTACTAGTCGAGGTAATTCCCAATGTGATGGGCATATAGATTACCCCCTTGCGGAGGTGCATGGTTACTAGCAACCAATTGCTCCTATTGTGGAGGAAAAGGGTTGGCAAGTATTGCAGGAGTTTTGGCCTCCTGTTGAACCAACCATCATTGGATGTCCTCCATCTTGGGTCATAAATGAGTCAAATGATTGCCTTTGAAAATATTACAAGATAATTTGACCTTCATCCTCTCCTTCTTCCCCCCAACATCATTGTTCATCTTGTTATTCTTAGCGGTGCCTTGTATAGAATTCAAAATTTTCTTCTTGTTCTTCCTTTTTCCTATGGTTTCTTGATTTCCTTTCATATTTGATGATTGAACCAAATGGATATTGAAGGTTTGAACAGGTGTCAAGGAAGGTTGAGTGTAATGGGAAGTGGTAGGTTGGTTGGTATTTATGGACATTTGTCCTATTTGACTTGCCACATGATTGATCACATCATTTCCAACATAACTAGTCACACCATCAACATGAGGTCTTGGCATCGAATTTTCAGGATCAATATCGAAGTGAGGAGCATTTGGAATTATCTCATATAACAGTCAAGACTGGGAATAAATCAAATCCAATTGTTAGGCCTTAAGGATGACTTGTTCTTATGTGACTGCTCCTGACAAGGCTACATCTTTGGCAATACTAGGCAATAAATATTTCACAAACCAATCAACTAATAAACAATTTGGAATATTGACTCTAATTAATCGATGTATTTGTCTCCACTCACGGATGTGATCAGAAATATGAGTCAAGGTATGTTTTCACAATGATGTTAGTAGTTAAATTCTAGTCTCATAGTGAATGGCTAATTTGAAATGCGTTAAGAATTCCATGGCTAGTGATGAGAAATTGTTATGAGATGCACGAGGCAACTCAATGTACCACCTTGCAACAACCCCTATTAGAGTTCTCTATAAAATCTGTAAACACACACTATCATCCATTAATGAGTTTGATTAACACAAAATATGGAAATTCATAATGTGGATTGACATATCTCCAAGTTTACCCTCAAATTTTGGTATATTTAAAGGTAACTTAGTTAGGATAATAGGCCATGATGGATCATTCTAATTGTGTCATTTGTAAGATGAGATAAATTGAGCAAGTTTAGTGTTGCCATGAATGGAAACCGAGTCATGGAAATGGAATTAGGGTTGCAAAATGGTGAACTTGGCATCCCACCATATGCCAAATTACTACTTGGATAACCGCCCCTAGTTGTGTTTCCACTACCCGGGGAAAGTTCGTAATACATGTGATACTCATTGTCAGTCATAAACCCTCCACCAAAAGGAAACCTTGTGTTGGGTACAAATGTACTTGCAGTAAGAATTCTAGAAACAATAATAAACATGCCTCTTGATGCAAAGATACATCTAGAAGAAAATATGGGTTTGGGGATGAATCCAGATCTGAAAATATTTTTTTCCCCTAAAGTGGATCCAAAACTAGGAGTGGTAGTGCCCCTGGTTGATATTCCAATACTAGGGAAACCTAATGATAGTATAATCGTGCTTCCAAATGACATTCCAAAGATAGTGTTTCCAACACTTTGTGGGATGTTACGAAAGGTATTATTCCCGATAGTCGATGTAACAATAGGGACACTCATGCCCCCGACAGTACTAGGACTAGCGAGCTTATAAGCTCTGGTACCCGCTGAAAAAATAACATGTGCCATACCAAACTAATTATGTAATAAATTTGGAATTGAAACAAGTGGATTCTTAGGTGGATATACACCCACTTGATCAACTACTAGATCTTGGTAATTAGTCAAAGGAGGATGAAAATTAGTTGGGGGAGAATTGCCATCAACCTCTACCTTCAGTAGAACAATATGCTCACCTAAACCTTCAATCAACAAATCCTCAGTAACATGTTCTTCTTCAACTGGGCTATTCCATGTAGTTTGCACTTCGTCCTCCAAATCACCCTCAATATTATATGGGCTTAACAATCTACACCTTATTGAAGGCGATTTCATGAACTCAAGGGAAATACCCTAGTTCATTTGAAATAGATGGAGTGATTGGTTATCCACTTTCACATAATAAGAACTAAATGAGACACACAAATTTCACTCAATATTGAATTCCTAAAACCAACTAAGTGCACCACTAATGAGCACTCCATGAAAAAGTTCATAGGGAGAAACAACAAGAGAACACACTCTTCCAAAGAACAACAACTCAGGGTGATGAAATCACTAAATCAAAATTCAATGAAGAGTTGAACATAGCCTTCCGAAAATCAACCTTGGGGTAATGAGACCTAAGACCAATCAACGAAGGAAGAAGAAACAATTATGGTAACCCTCACACAACAGTCATCCAAGGTGCAAATACATCATGAAGATAGGAATCCTCCAAGGGACCTGAAACATATGGTATGTGTGTGTCTCGAGTACCACAAGCACTTCCCACTTGTAGTCATCCATTAGAAATCTAGGAAAATCCACTTAGTCTACCACTTCACAATCAGTAGTTTGGCAGAATAGTTGTGGGCCAAGCTTCTACATTAGGCAAGGATATATAAAAATTTCAGCCTATGGCTAAAACTTTAGAGAAGAGGCATAACTCCGAGGACCCACCACTTCTACCAAAGTCCCCTAGTACGCATCCACCCACTGATAAGAGTGAGAGGGGATATCTCAACACCCAAATTGGCTTGTCGTAGTGCTTGACACATGTCTTAGAGGCACTTTCCCATCAAATACCTTTTTCTACTAATGGATTTTGCACTCGTTAATAGATTCCTATTTTCCTTTGAGTGGCCTTGGAGAATTTACTCTCCAAACCTACAACCAAGGCGATATCACCTAGACTAATGTTGGTTTTGCTATCAAATAAAAACTAGTCTAGTTGATTTTAATTTCATGTTTCCTTTAGGGTTGGTGCTTACTCATAATGTAGTGGAATGAAACTCAATGGTGTGATGACTCAAGTATTGCACAATTAGTAATGAAATTGGAAGAAACAAAAAATCATTCAAATCTTTTTCTTTCAAATGCAAATTATGAAATGCTTGATACTGTTCTTGAAACTTAGATAAAGAAGGAAATTAAGTATGTTATTTCAAATGCCCTTCATTTAAGTTTCAAAACTCTATATGATGCAATCACATAAAATAACTTGGAAATACTCTTTTAAACACTCAACAAAAATTCCTAAAACAACAAGACCTAAATTTTGTTTTTTCACTTGTACAACATGCAAATGGAAATAAAACAAGCAAAACAATTGTATCCAATCTCTACTCAATATGCAAAACACTTATATCTACATACATAGGCCTAAATTCAATTATGGGTAAAAAAACAAACAAACAAAATTTGCAATTTGCTTATAGGCACATGAGCTGCAGTGGAGCTAACATGCACACGCTAGCCTAAGTGGATTAGCTAGAAAGCACAAGAAATGTTGTGTTGAAATGCAACCTTATGTCTAGTGCACATGTCTAGTAGGATGCTAAATTTTTTCAACAGGTATGAATATAACAAAAAAATTTCAAACTATTGAGTTTAATCGAAAGGATAAATTGTAGGGAATGTAGATCTAAAGGCTAGAACTACCAAAGACCTAAGATTCAACCCCAAAAGAGAATTTCCAATGAATTCTCTCTAATGGAGTCACCAATTTTGTTATAGGGATTTTTGTCCCGATCTAATATCTAGAATTCCCCTATGAGAGGGTTGGAAACTCTTGCAGATCGTAGGTAGATAACAAATCTAGCTTTCCCTAAGCTAATTGGTTATACATGAAATACAATAAGAGAGAGGAATAACATACATTGTTTCCAAATTTTGATGTAGATCCAAGTGAGGTGATCTAATTCAATGCTACTTTCATATTTGCTCATAAAAGATACAAACAAACCCTTTCTCCAACATGTAAATCTCAAGTGAATAGAATTCAAAGACAATTAACCTCAATTACATTTCAAATGAAGCAATTCACTATGAATTCATAGTTCTAAAATATAATGCATAATAGAAATACCAATGAATTGAGAGGGGGAAAGAAGATATATCTATTAATTTATGAATAGAATTTGTACATCATCCAATCAAAAGATACCTAATCTAGTTGTGTAACTCCATCACCCCGAGATCTATGATCTCACTGCTTTAGCCATATGTATAAGATATCTTCAACAAGATATTGATTTTGTCCTTACACTTTGAGAGGTGGAACACTATAGATCCACAAAACACCCTAGATCACAACTAAAATGTGAAGGCAACACTCTTCACAAGCAAAAATCATCTGAGCCAAAGCTATATCAATGAGAGCCTAGCCCCATTCCATCATCATAAGGATGTTATCTTACTAACTCTCTCTAATTCTCAACCTCGACAAGAACCTTTCCTTTATAGGACAAAAGGAGGCTCACATTAGTTGTCCAGAGAGATGATGGCTCTATAAGTGTATGGTTCAAGATTTAACTGGATAATTGCACTTGCATTGTCTTTAGAGCCACTTTTAGTAATATTTTTGTAAATAAAGTTATTTTAAAAGGTAAGTTAGGCTAGAAAAAATGTTTTTTTAATGGCATAATTAATGATAATTGTTCAACTCCACTTAAATAACTAGGAGGACGAATTTTCAATGTAATAGTTGTTCATGTTAATGTCACATAACATATAGCTAAATTGGTTAAGTGATTTAACACATATCTTGAAGATAAACAAGTAGATTTATTGTTGTTATAATTTGTTGTAATAAGACATTTTAGAGATGCCATGTGATTCAAAAAGTGTGCCCTAAGGGATACAACATTGTGATATTGAAGTACACTCATAGTACACTTGTATGGTATTTATTCTCTTGGGTTGCCACATGAAATTGGGTTGAAGAGAAGTTAAACATGATTCTTGTAATTTAATATTTCAAGTAGCCTTAAGGTTAGAAATTCATAGGGAATAGATCCAAGGAACCTCATGGTTGAGGGAAATTTCAAAAGTTGCAGTAATTGTCTGATTCTTGACTTTTCTACATTCACAATGCCATAAATTCAATCCCTAACTCAAACTTCATCCATGGCTACCACGGAGTATTAGGGAAATGATTGTGGGAGTGGAACATGGGGAATGGTATCCACATGATGTGATACCATCCAAATTTTAGATGAAATCGTTGACATATAAGAAAGAGATGCACACATCATTGACATATAAGAAAGAGATGCACACATACAAGTAAAGGGTGCATGAGTACCAATGTGCAATATATTTGGGTGTGTAAGGATGTTGTTTAAGCGTAGAGGAAGATTTGTGCATAAAGGAATTGGGTGCAAGGAATAAGGACGTGAAAGGGAAAGATTTTTGAGTGGCATAAGTGGAAGACAAAGAAAACACACATAGATGTTGTTGCAACACAGATGATATGGATAAATCCCATTATGATACGTGTTCATTGGAGGTTGCTCAAGCAAACTACAAATGTGATGCCCTAGAGGGAGATCGGGTTGGTTCACTGAAAACCATAAGTTAGCTAATGGTCATAGACATGTTAGTCAAGGATGAGAACAAGCATAATAGAGGGAGAAGGCTTGAACAGAGGAAGAACAATGTTTCAAGAGGATGTTCAAGGTTGAAGACAAATATGAGAGCTATTGTAGAGGCCAAGAACAATACTTAGGCGCATAGTTATTGCACTTGTGAATATTCTATTATGAAAAATGAGAATGAGTAGACCAATTCATGAATCTTTTCGTTCTTGAATGTTTCTTGTGTTGATTTCCTTATTGTGTTATGTGATAAAGTCTAGTCTCTAATGTTTGTGCATTCCATCACATTACACAATGGTGCTTAAACAACACATAAGGCTCAACCTTGGGCGTACCCACAAAAGGGGATCCTTGCACCAAAAGGAAAACATGGGGTTGGGCTTAAGTCTGTAGCAACATACATCCATCTTAACATTGATTCATACCAACATAGATCCATCTTCTAGGCACTGAGAGGGATCAATAGGTATGTCCTTCAATTTCTTTTTGATCCATCTTGGTTCTTAAACAATTAGTGTTAAGATGGCTTTACACTGGGTTATTTTATTATTATATATTTATTATTATTATGGTTGGCTTTTAAAAAAGAAAATTGTTTTTTAGACATCATTTTTTTTAAATGAGAGCACTTAGGTGAATCTGCAACCTAGGTATAATTGACATGTATGCAATGCTAGTAAACTAAATTGAAAAAATGAAATATGTTAAAAAATAAATCACACCATAATAAAATAAACCAGGATATACCCAATATTTTAAGCATTCATATGTTTGTGATTTGATCTCTTTTTTATCTTTGTGTGTTTAATAGATTCATGTTAAGATGAATTTACGCTAGTTTATTAATGTTATAGACATGACACATGCACCTGTGTGTGTACATACATACACACACACACAAACATACACACATATATAAGGTTCATTAGCCCTGAATTGAATTAATAAGTGGACAAACTCAACATTTTCAATGAGTTCATTTTTTTCGGGAAAGACAAAGTTTTGCCTTGATCCACTAACTTTTTTTTTTAGATTTGACATTTTCAGTATTCTTAGAATGGGACAAAACCCTAAAGGGAAAAGTTCCATGGTTAGAGTTCTCATGAACCAAGTGGAACTACATTTTTAGCAAAAATCTAGTAACTATAACTTTTGGCAAAATTCCTACCAGATTTGAAGAATCTTTTTGACAAAAAAATATTGTTTTATTAGCTTATTAAATTACTCCCATTAGGTCTCGGATCGGGTGCCACATAGCAGAAGGAGGCCACGCAGCCCTCCCATGACTTCAGCCATAAATATGGGCATCCATTGTCCCTCACCTCAGTCTTGAATGGAGGGTGACCTTAATTACTTGTAGAGGAAGGGAGGACAACTCCCTCAAGTATGGTTAATGGCGGTCTTGAGGATTAATGGAAGGAGGAGAGTGAGTACAACGGTCATGTCCACCCCAGGGTTATCTCTCCTACCCAGCCCTAGCCAGAATTATTTCGACTTCGAGCTCCACCACCTTTCTCGCTTTGAGAATAGGATTATTGTGCAGTGGGTTCTCCTGGCAGTAATTCAGTGGATTCTTCGCCCCCCCTGGCTTAGCCATGCTGAGAGAGAGAGAGGTAAGTCGAGACGTGGACCTGCCTAGTACAACTAAGTTGCCTGGCTTAGACACCTGCAACAACTGGAATGGGCCTTGTCCATTTCCAGCACTTAGCGCACTGAGAAGCCACGAACTCCACCGATGGCCTACGTTGAGGACGAATTTCTGGAGGAACCCATCCAAGTTCCACCAGAATCTCTCCTCTACACGGTCCCGAACGATTTATTGTTCCCAAGCACCAACAAAGATAGTACAGGTACCTAGGCTGCCATGGAATTCACCACATGCATTGTCGAGGAGGAATTCTCAGAGGAACTCCTCCACACAGCTCCAAGCGCTTCCCTCCAGGATAACACCAGTGAAGCTAATGCAGGAGTTGAGGTGGTCAAGGATGGTGCCACTAGCACCACGCAGGAGAACCTCCACATATTGGCACCTCCACCACTAAATGCAATTATGCAATTCAACCCAAATCCCCCCAGTCTCTTCAACCCAAAGCAATTGGAGCTCATTTTCGATCTTAGAAGCCACATGGTGGACCAAATTCATCGGGACACCCTCATTAGCAAGCGAATTGACATGCTCTTCGATGCATTCTTGAATGCACCGGCCAAGCAGCGTTGCCTGACCTGTGCGTAACCCTTCGTGCTACAGCCCAGTGATGACAGCCTCCCTGGAGCTTCGAACGACAAACCCCCTAGTGCCAATGATTAGTTTCTTGTTATTTTGTACCGGTACTCTGCATAATTCTTTTCTAGTTTTTTGTACTGGGACTCTGCATAATTATTGTCTAGTTTTCTTTTTCCATTAGTTGTTAATTTGTTTTAGCTTCCAAATACAGATCTGTCATGACAAGCATCCACCACCTTCTCTAGTTTCCAATTGGCAGGGAAAGTGGCGGATGGTTTTTTGGGCCAAAAGTGTAGCAGGCGGCCACCTGTTCCGGTTTCCACTAGTTTGGCAAAACAGGTGGTAGGCTGATGACATGTGTCTTTTTTGTACAATGATAGCACAGTAAAAGGATTTACTCCTTTTTTATTACAAAAAAAAACTTACTCCCATTAGTGGCCATGACCATAAATGCAACCTCTGTTATTAATGGCCTTTACACCACATTAAGATATCAAACAAAGCCTAACAACAATTAATGATCTTTATACTAAGATAGATATCATCCGATCTCGATTAATAATCAATATATAATTGATGGTTGGGGAAGAAGAGGATGAGATGTGGGAGCTCTGCATTAATCCTAGTCGCAGGCAGTCTAGGTCTTGCTTAGTCAAAGCCACAACTTCCCTTTGGCGCTAAGGTTTTTTTTCAGTGGAGTCTGGAGGTCAAGAAAATGGAGGATTTGGTTGATTATGGTTATGACCTCTCTGACGGACAACTCATTTGGTCCATGCTAGGTAGCTCTCTCTCTCTGATTTGGGTCTGTCAGATTTGTCGCCCCTGATCAGTTGTGTGAGGACCACTCTATCACCAGACCCATCTCAACGGTCTTTCCTAGGGCTCTAGATGTCCATCTTGGATGACTCCATAGTTGCTTCAGATGTCGATCTTGTGCTTAGGAGTAATATCTCTCTTGCTCCTCTGGAGCCCCCCCTGAACTATTGGAGCTCTGCCTCTTCTCCTCTATCACTAGATCGCCCTCCCCTTCCCAATTTTGGAGTTGCAGAATGCCAGGTGTTTCAAGATTTTGATCGCTTCACTTTTCCTGATCAACCGGAACACTTAGGGCCTTATTTGAATCTACACAGTTTGGCAAGCCTTCCTTCAGACTCTATCCCTTCCTGCTCCACCTTTCCCTCTCTCATGGAGTTGTACTTTCCCACTACCTTGGATCTAAATGACTTATTGGCCCTCCCTTCCTCACTAAGCCCCTTTGGCTGAGACCCCCCTATGCCCCTCTCCTCTTCACAAGACCACTAGTGAAACCCCTAGTTTACAAGAAGAGGTTTTTTGTGCAGGTGATCCCTTAGCTCGAAAGAGGAAAAAAGCATGCCCTGGTATCTCTTTGGACCCTCTCCAGCCCTTGTTGGCCCTTGGAGATGACGTCATGTTTCTGGAGGTAATTGTTCTTGTAGAGAAGGAAGTGGTGGGACGCGCAAATGAGCATTTTTTCAGCCATGAAGTGATCTCACAGTGGGTCTCTTGTTCGTGGAAGTCTTTGGGGATAAAGATACCTTCAGTTCATTCTCTTGTAAAGGTTGGTTTATGTTCAAATTTCGTTCAACTTTTGATGTTGACAGAATTATTGGAGAACCTTGGTCCATAGACTCAACTCACCTCTTATTGAAAAGATGGACCCCTTTCTTTTTCGCCAACCGTGAAAGGATTGATGAGCTCCCAATATGGGTTCGCCTTCCAGGGCTTCCTCCAGAATGCTTGAGTTGTAAATGTTTTGAGAAAATTGGCAACACTCTAGGCTCTTTTATGAAAGCAGATATGTCCTTCTCCACAACTGGCGAAATGTCAGTGGCTCAGATCTTAGTGTCTCTCAACTTTAGAAAGGGCCTACCAGATACCATGTTGCTCTTTTGCGATGGAAACACCTTCAGGCAGTTGTTGGACTATGAGGGCTTACCTTTCAAATGCCACAGGTGCCATAAGCAGGGTCACATGGTTGTAGATTGTCCCCTTCTAGTGAAGAGTCGTTATGCATAGAAGTCGAGCCAAGCCCAAAAGTCTCATTTTTCTTTACGCTCAGGACGTGGTATGGTGTCGTTTCCTTCTCATTCGAGGGCCACGATCAAGGCGTGGCGAGAGGTGTCCAAAAAAAAGTTAGAATCTTTGGCCCAGCAAGGGAAAAGGGACCACTTTCCCTCATCTACAAAGAAGGTGGTTCGACGTCATGAGGAGAGATCAACCCCTACTTTATTTGAGTCCCAGCTAAAAAAGGGTATTGAAGCACATATGGGTATGCCTCCACTCTCTCTTTTCTCTGTTAATTTCAAGTTTTTACAGTTTTTTCCCACAATGTTTTGGACCTATACAAATTGAAAAATCTTCCCTCGTCTCCTTTGGCTATAGTGCCCCCAGTTTCCTTTTCCCCAGGTCCCCCCATATCCAGTCTTTCCTTTGTTACCTCTCCACCCCTCCCTGACCCTTTCCCCTCGTCTCAAAGTCAAACTCCTCGTTGCTCTCTGATGAAGAGCCTTTTTGTTACAAACTAAGATTCAGGTCAATCCCCTATGCCCATACTCCCTCCCCTCCTCCTACTGGACTGGGTTTAAATCCCTCTCAGGAATCTCAAAAAGGGAGAGGCATAAAATCCCTTTTATCCAAAGCACAATCCCAAGTAGCCATGGATGTGGCAGCTGGACATCAACTCTCTATTTCCATGGCACTTAGACCAAGCCTCCCCTAGCTGGGTTCCCCAAATGAAACTGCTCTCTTTCAAATGTCAGGGGTTGGAGAGCCCCTCAAAGTGTCTTGCCCTTCAACGATTGTTGGAGCTTACACAGCCTGAGGTTGTTTTACTTCAGGAAACACTCAGGGAAGAGGAAGTGATCATTCGTTTGTTGGAGAAAACTCAAAACGGTTGGTCTTTTTTCGAATCAAATGCTACTTGTCACTCAGGCGGTCTTGCTATGGGATGGAATCCAAAAAATATGAATCTTGAAAGCTCATGGGGTTTCCCCAGAGGACAAGGAATGGAATTTTTTGTGGAAGATCTAGGGAGATCATTTACGGTCTTAAACATCTATGGGCCTACTCACGACCACCCCCAGTTCTGGAATACTCTTCTTGCATAATATTTCTTAAAAGATCTAATGCAGGAGCATCGCCAACAGAGCACATGTGGACTGCACAATGAGCACAACACATAGCACGCCTTTTGATTGTTTAAATTTTGAACTGTTGGCATATCCCGAGGAAATATTTTTGAGTGGATTACAAGTTAAAGAAAGATTTAATGATCAGAGACTGGATGTTTGCGTAAGATCAGAGGAGATTAATTTTCCTTAAATAAAACTGACTACAATAAAGATCTGGAGCATCCGCCCCTATCTGCATATCTCAAAAAATTCATGGTAACATAGGCTTAGTAGTTGAATGCTTTTAATTTGATAGGATAGGTAGTTGGAGGAAACCCTAAGAGTCCTCTTGTATAAATAGTTGTTCATGAGACTGAATGAGGCTGCTGAAATTGATGCTGCAAACATAAGGTTATTGAACAGTTTACAGTGGCACATTAGTATTTGATGACTTAGTTGTTATTTGCTTATATCAGTTGTAACCATTTACTTTTGAATGAATATAACAGATGGACATTAATCCAAATGCATGGAAGTATTGTCGTGTAACTATTCTCTCTTATATATATGTTTTCATGAACGTATGATATATATTGTGAATGAATGAATCCATGAAGTGTTGAATAAGCTTCAATTGTTTCTCTTCCTCGATATTATGCAAGGAATGAATATTGTATGCAAAGAGTGTGTTTAAGAGAGTCTTTTGACTCAAAGCTCAGAAGAGATAGCGTGAAACTTCCATATACAAAGTGTGCATATCGTACGCAAGGAGTGCGTCGACAGAGTCTTTGACTCAAAAATATCAGGAGGAATAGCTTGAGTTTCTCGTGAAGGGACACAAATATCTATTGCAAGGAGTGAATATATCTAAAAGTCAACTAAGTGTCGAAGGAACCCTCTAAGGGGAAAAGGATTTGAGAAACGAAGCTTAGGAGAGATAGCGGGAAGAAATATTTAGAGGGGGAGAAACTCTGAAGGTTAAACAAGTTAATGGCTACGATTTCTTTGGGAGGAAGCAGAGTCACTCCAGACCGTCTGATCTGGAAAAGTTGTGAGGCGGTTAGCTGTGAGCTCCTTTGGAAATATGTGGAGTAACGGAGTCTGCCTATGTCGTCGATCTAATAGACAGGACACGTGGTTGAAATCTGTCGACTTCAGGTGTAATCACTCCGAGAGAAACTGAGTGTGGAGGAGTTGAAACTCCTGAAGCCCGAAGAGCCGAAGTGATTTGTAGTCGTCAATCTGCGGGAGACACACGTCGATATATCACCGACTTCGGGTGAAATCACTATGGGAGAAAACAAGTGTGGAGGAGTTGAAACTCCCGAAGACCGAATAGCCGAAATGGTTAGCAATCGTTGATCTACGGGAGACACACATCAACAGATTGCGCACTTCAGAAGCGGGGAGAAAGCAACGCAGAGGGTTTCCTGAAGTGAATCCCCACCGTCAAATGAGAAGGACACGTGGTGCATGATCCTTAACTCTGGAAGAAAATACTCTTGGAGAAAAGATTGCAGGAATGTCCGAAGCTCCCAAACACCGAAGTCTCGAAGCAGACCTGGGCCATTGATGTAAGAAGACACGTGGCGCGTGATCTGGAATTCCAGGTATGGAGCATTCTAGGGAAAAGTAGAGGTTGGAACAATCGTAACTCCCGAAGTGCGGAGTCTCGAAGTAGATCTTGACCGTTGGTTGCGAAGGGGGATGTGGACCATAGATCTGGTTTTGGTTAGAGTCTCGAAGTTGCAAAGCACCCAAGAGGTTGAGCCCCGGGTCACAGCCCAAGGTCACATGCAAAGAGAGGTCAGAGGAAGGAGCTAGTGCCCGAATTTCATGTTTATTAAAGCGCTAAAGAAGAGGCGGTTGAGGGTTCCATAGGACCTGTGCCTAAAGAGAAAAGGGAACCTGTGTAATTTGTTCCAGGGGCTACTAAAGGCCCGAAAGAGATAATTCAGCTAAAGAGATTAAGATCCTTGACTGGGAGGTCGCAGAACCCTTAAGAGAGAAGGGGGTTCTGCATCAAGTGGTATCAGAGCCTGATTTTGTTTCAGGTAGGCGAAAGGGAACTCGAAGTTGAACTCTATGTGTGAGAACCAGTCAACACAATGCCACCGAGGAGACGTGTGGAGCCACCTGTAGCCAATCGCATTGTAGAAAGAGAAATGAGAGAAATTTGTGCTAGGTTGGAGGTGATGGAATCAACACAAAGAAGAGAACCTGATGTTGGATACGTCGGTGATGCATAAAGTGAAGAGATAGAGGTCGAAGAAGAAGCTGCAGGGGAAGATGCGGCCGAAGAACGCTTACTGAAAGCCGTTGTGAAGTTGGGAGCTAGAGCAAAGATATATATCCCATGGACTGGATAAGTTCCATGGACAAGTACTCTGATTATGACGATGTTGATGAGGAGAAGAAGGCGAGACATGTTGTCACGAGACTAAAAGAACATGCAACACTGTGGTGGGATGAACTGTAGGCTGATAGGAGGAGAAAATGCAAGCAAAAGATAAAGAATTGGGACAGAATGCTAACCAAGTTGAAGGCTAAATTCATACCCAAGGATTATCAGATAAATCTATTCAGAAAGTTGCAGAACCTGAGACAGAAGGGCATGATAGTGAAAGAGTACACCAAAGAGTTCTACAAGTTGAATATCAGAGCTGGACAAAGAGAGAAAGACGAATAAAAAGTTTCTAGATACATAAATGGCCTGAGATATGAAATCCAGGATGAAATCAACATGATGACAATGAGAACAATGGAGGATTCTTAACATATTGCACTGAAGGCAGAGGAGAAGTTGGCCAGGAAAAAAAGTCAGTGAAGTAGAGGCAGAAGTCCAAACAAAGGTAAGGGATTTTCCCATGACAAGGCACATAAAACCAAGAATGAGACTGAGAAACCACATAGTCACTCAGAAAGAGGAGCAAGTTCCCGAGGGAGACAAAGTGGTGGAATAAATTCTTTTATAGGAAGAGGAAGAAGCAGAGGGGGAGAGGTAAGGTGTTATGCCTGTGGAAAGATAGGACACATGTCTTGGGAATGTCCCAAGAGAAAGAAAGAAGGAGGAGGTGAAGCTCACATTTCAGAAGCACAGAAAAGGAATGTTGAAGCAGAAGGTGTAGAGGATGGAAAATCCCTGATGTTGAGGAAGGTTCTCTTAAAACCAGAGCCAGAAATTGAAAATCCAGTGCAGAGGAACAATTTGTTCACAACAACTTACAAGACTAAAGACAGAGTGTGCAAGGTGATAATTGACAGTGGGAGCACTGATAACTTAGTATCCACAGAGATGGTGGAGAAATTAGAGTCAGAGACAATTGCACACCCAAATCCATATAAGGTCTCATGGTTGCAAAAAGGAGACTAGGTAATGGTAACGAAACAATGCCTTGTTGAATTTAAAATAGGTGGATTTAGAGATGAGAATATGTGTGATGTAATTCCCATGGATGTATGTCACGTTTTTTTGGGAAGACCATGGCAGTTTGACAGAAATGTCATTCATGATGGGAGAAGGAATATTTACACTTTGGAAAAGAATGGTAGAACACATGTGTTACTTCCAATAGAAGAAGAGAAAGTAAAGGAAGAAGCCAACACAAGCGTACTTCTCATGAGTCGGAAGGAACTCCCGAGTGAGGTCAAGAAGGAACAAGAGATGAAATTTGTTGTTGGATAATTTTGCTGACATAGTAGTGGATGAGTTGCCTAACTCATTGCCACCCATCAGAAGTATCAACCGTCATATTGATTTGATACCAGGAGCAAGTCTGCCAAACAAAGCAACATATAGATTGACACCTCAAGAGAATGAAGAGGTAAAGAAACAAGTCCAAGATTTATTAGACAAGGGTTTGGTCAGAGAAAGCTTGAGCCCATGCGCAGTACCAATTGTGTTGAGCCAAAATAAGGATGGAGGATGTGTATAGACTCAAGAGCCATAAAGAACATCACCATCATGTATCGATTTCCTTTGCCAAGAAGGGATGACTTAATGGATTGCTTAAGTGGAGCAATTTTTTTTTCAAATATAGATTTGAAAAGTGGATATCACCAGATAAGGATGAGAGAAGATGATGAGTGGAAAACAACCTTTAAGACAAATGAAGGGTTGCATGAGTGGCTTGTTATGTCATTTGGCTTAACAAATGCCCCAAGTAATTTTATGAGACTGATGAATGAAGTATTGAAAGATTTCATTGGTCAGTTTGTGATTGTATATTTGGATGATATATTGATCTTTAGCAAGACTAAAGAGGAGCATTTCAGACATCTGACATTAGTGATGAGGAGACTGCATTAGGAGAAGTTGTTGATTAATATGAAGAAATCCTCTTTCATGAAAACATAACTCATATATTTGGGTTTTGTGATCTCTTCAAATGAATTGAAGATGGATCCAGAGAAGGTGAAGGCAATCAAAGAATGGCCATCACCAAGGAGTATATTTGAGGTGAGAAGCTTCCATGGATTAGCAAGTTTCTATAGGAAGTTCATCGGAAATTTCAATGGAATTTGTGCACAAGTGATGGACATGGTGAAGAAAAGACACAAGTCTTTCAAATGGACAGAAGAGGCTGAGAGAAGCTTCAATATATTGAAGGAGAAGATAATAGAACAACCAATTTTGGTCTTACCAAAATTCGAAAAGACATTTCAAGTGGGACATGATGCAAGTGGAGTTGCAATCAAAATAGTCTTGAGCCAAGATAATAGGCATGTTGCATATTTCAGTGAGAAGCTGAATGAGACTAAGACGAAGTACTCCACATATGATAAATAATTTTATGCCATAATTCAAGCTTTGAAGAAGTGGAGGCACTATCTTGTTACAAAGGAATTTGTCTTGTATATCGATAATCAAGCTTTACAATTCATAACCAGACAGGACAAGTTAAACTAGAGACATGCTAAGCGGATAGAATTTATGCAAAATTTCACGTTTGTCATTAAACATATTTCTGGTAATGCTAACAAAGTTGTTGATGCATTGAGCAGGAGCTACCTGATTCTGCAGGAATTTCAAGTGAAGACCTTGGGGTTCAAACACCTTAAGGATATGTATTGTGATGATCCAAAATTTAAAGAAGCATGTGTAAATCTTGTGCTTAGGGACAAAATCCAGTGGACAGAGTATATGATTCAAGATGGATTATTGTTTAAAGGTTTCCAATTGTGCATACTGAGGTGCACGATGAGAGAAAATCTGTTGAAGGAAAATCATAGTGGAGGCCTAGTAGGACATTTCGACCATGACAAGACATTTGCACAGTTGAACAATTCATACTATTGGCCAGGTATGAGAGCAAAGGTGAAGAAGTTTGTGAACAAATGTAAGATTTTCCAGTATGCAAAAGGAAAGAACCAAAACATCAGATTGTATCAGCCATTGCCTATTCCAGATAGGCCTTGGGATGCAATTAGCATGGATTTTGTGTTGGGATTGCCAAGAACCCAGAGGGGAAGTGATTCCATCTTTGTTGTGGTTGATAGATTCTCAAAGATGGCACACTTTATCCCATGCCAGAAGACTAGTGATGCAACACATGTTGGAAATTTGTTTTTCAAGGAAGTTGTGAGACTTCATGGATTGCCTAGGAGCATTGTCTTGGACAGAGACACTAAATTTGTTAGTCATTTTTGGAGAACATTATGGAAGAAACTGGGGACATAACTGTCTTTTAGTTCAGCATATCACCCTCAAACAAATGGACATACTGAGGTGGTAAATAAGAGTCTAGGAGATTTGTTGAGAAGTTTGGTCACTGAACATCATAGCCAGTGGGATCAAATTCTACCACAAGCGGAGTTTGCATATAATGACTCACAAAACAAAAGTACAAGAAAAAGCCCATTCCAGATAGTGTATGGAATGAATCCAAGAGGAGTATCAGAATTGAGAGATATAGAGCAGAGTGAATTCAGAAGTGCTGGAGCAAAATACTTCGCTACAGAAATGCAGAAGCTTCACAATAAGATCAAAGAACAGTTGCAGAGCAGAAATGTAGAATATAAACAAAGGGTTGATCAACATAGGAGAGAATTTCAGCTTAAAGTTGGAGATCAAGTCTTAGCACACCTAATAAAGGAAAGGTTCCAAGGGGAAAATATAACAAGTTGAATTTGAAGAAGATTGGACCATGCAAGATCCTAAGAAAGTTTGGTACCAATGCCTATGAGTTAGAGCTGTCAGGGGATGTGGGTATATCACCCATATTTAGCATTTCAGACCTGTATCCTTACAGGGGAGATGACACAGAAAAATCATAAGAACATGAGAAGATTCAGCGGGAGAAGCAGATGCATGTAGCAGAAAAGCCACAGATGGAGAAGATCGTTGATCGGAAGATTGGTAAGAATACCAAGAGAAAGACATATTTTGAATATTTGGTAAAATGGAAAGGACACTCAATAGAAGATGCCAGTTGGGTAAATGAAGTTGATATCCAGAGGCATGGAAAGTCAATGTAGGAGCTCATGGACATGAGTCCATGAAGTTTTTCCCAGAGGAGTATGATGCAAGAGCATCGCTAGCAGAGCACACATGGACTGCATAATGAGCATATCGCATAACACACCTTTTGGTTGTTTAAATTTTGAACTGTTGGCATATCCTAAGGAAATATTTTGGATTGGATTACAAGTTAAAGAAAGATTTAATGGTCAGAGACTGGATGATTGTGTAATATCAGAGGAGATCAACTTTCCTTAAATGAAACTAACTGCAATGCAGATATGGAGCATCCACCCCTATCTGCATATCTCAAAAAATTCATTGTAACAGAGGCTTAGTAGTTGAATGTTTTTAATTTGATAGGATAAGTAGCTGGAGGAAACCCTAAGAGTCCTCTTGTATAAATAGTTGTTGATGCACCTAAATGAGGCTGTTGAACATGATGTTGCGAACATAAGTCTATTGAACAGTTTAAAACAACACATTAGTATTTGCTAAGTTAGTTGTTATTTGCTTGTATCAGTTGTAGCCATTTACTTTTGAATGAATATAACAGAGGGACATTAATCCAAATGCATGGAAGTATTGTTGTGTAACTATTCTTTGTTATATATGTTTTCATGAACGTATGATATATACTATGAATGAATGAATCCATGAAGTGTTTAATAAGCTTCAATTGTTTCTCTTCCTCGAGTTTATGGAAGGAGTCAATACTGTACGCAAAGAGTGCAAAGCTCAGAAGAGAAAGCATGAAACTTCCATATGCAAAGTGTGCATATCGTATGCAAGGAGTGCTTCAACAAAGTCTTTGACTCAAAAAGCTCAGGAGGAATAGCTTGAGTTTCTCGTGAAGGGACACAAAGATCTGTTCAAGGAGTGCATAGATCCGAAAGTCAACTAAGTGTCAAAGGAACCCTCTAAGGGGAAAAGGATTCGAGAAACGAAGCTCAGGAGAGATAGCGGGAAGAAATATTCAAAGGGGGAGAAACTATGAAGGTTTAACAAGTTAATGGATAGGCTTTATTCGGGAGGAAGCGGAGTCACTCTAGATCGTCAGATCTGGAAAAGTTGCGAGGCGGTTAGTTGTGAGCTCCTTTGGAAAAATGCAGAGTAACGAAGTTTTCATGTGTCATCGATCTGAGAGACAAGACATGTGGAAAAAATTTGTCGACTTCGGTTGAATCACTCCGGGAGAAAGTGAGTGTGGAGGAGTTGAAAATTCTGAAGCCTGAAGAGCTAAAGTGATTTGCAGTCGTTGATCTGCGGGAGACACGCGTCGACAGATCACTGACTTTGGGTGAAATCATTTCGAGAGAAAACGAGTGTGGAGGATTTGAAACTCCCGAAGCCCGAATAGCCGAAGTGGTTAGCAGTCGTTGATCTACGGGAGATATGCATCAACAAATCACACACTCCAGAAGCGGGGAGAAAGCAACACAAAGGGTTTCCCGAAGTGAATCCCCACTGTCGAACGAGAACGACGCATGGGGCATGATCCTTAACTCCGGAAGAAAACACTCCGAGAGAAATTATTGCAGGAACGTTTGAAGCTTCCGAATGTTGAAGTCCCGAAGCGGACCTGAGCCATTGATGTAAGTGAATGCGTGGCGCATGATCTGGAACTCCAGGTATAGAGCATTCTGGGGAAAAGTAGAGGTTGGAACACTCAGAACTCCCGAAGAGCGGAGTCCCAAAGTAGATCTCGACCGTTGTTTGCAAATGGAGACATGGACCGTAGATATGGTTCTGGTTAGAGTTCCAAAGTTGTGAAGCGCCCAAGCGGTTGAGCCGCGGGTCACACCCAAGGTCACATGCAAAGAGGGGTCAGCGGAAGGAGCTAGCGCTCAAACTTTAAGTTTATAAAAGCGTTGAAGAAGAGGGGGGCACGGGTTCCATATGACCTGCGCCTAAAGAGAAAAGGGGACCTGTGTAATTTGTTCCAGGGTCTACTGAAGGCCCAAAACAGATAATTCAACTCATGAGATTAAGATCCTCGACCGGGAGGTCGCAAAACCCTTAGGAGGGAAAGGGGGTCTACGTCAAGATCCCTCTCTCATACTAGGCGAAGACCTAAACTTCTCCTTAGGGGCAGTTGAATCTTAGGGACAAAGATCTCAAACCGACCCCCTCTCAACCTTCTTTGTTCACAAACTAGAAGGTGTAGGGCTTATTGATGTAAATCCTATCAGATTATGACCTACTTGGAGGAATAAGAGACTGGGAGAAGATTACATTGCAAATCGGTTGGATCGTTTCTTGATTTCTTTCTCTTTGGTGGAAGAACCACTCATTTTCAGACAATGGACGGGTACGGGAGGGGAATCATACCACTTCCCAATTTTTCTTGAATTAACAAGAGTCACAAAAAACCGACAAGCCCTTTTAAGTTTAACTCAGCCTGGCTAAAAGAAGAGAGCTTCCAAAATCTAGTAAAGGTGTGGGTGCCTTTGGTTCCAACAGAAAGGGCAACAGTACAATTCACAAGGAATCTTAAAGAACTAAAAATAGCCACTAAAGCCTGGGAAAAATAGAGAAAGCAACAACTTGAAGCAGACTTAATCCAGATAGAAGTTGATCTCCAAACACTTTGTGACTCTACAAAAGGAGGCTTTGCCTCCCTAGAGCAAAAAGACTCACTATTGTCCTTGGAAAATCTCAAAAGGTCTCTCCTTCAAATTAGAGAAGAAGAATGGAGACAAAAAATCCTGGCAATTTGGTTACATAGTGGATATGAGAATACAAAATTATTCCAAGCCTATGTAAAAGGTAGGAAAGTGATAAATACTATGTGGGGTATCAAAGATCAGTCGGGAAGGATTCAAACCTCTTTTGAAGATATGACAAGTGTGGGATCGACCCATTTCAAATCTTAGTACTCTGTTGACAATAGAGTCTCCATTAATGCAGTAATTCAGATGGCACTTTTGTTCTCAAGCTTCATTGATGAGGAGGAGAATGATGAACTTATGGCAGAAGTCACAGAAGTAGAACTAAAAGAAGTCCTTCATAGTTTTCAAAAAGACAAAATCATGTGCCCATATGGTTGGTCTATTGACTTTTGTGTTGGCCTTTTTGACTTCTTTAGCTTGGACCTCCTCGAAGTCATTGAAGAATCTAGAATCAATGACTTCATTCACCCATCCTTTAATGCCACGTTCTTAGCCTTAATCCCAAAGCAAGATGTCCCTGATAGTCTGGATGATTTCCGTCCCATCTCTTTATTTAAGTGTATATATAAAATCATTGCAAAAATAATTAGCAGAAGAATAAAAGGCATCCTCTCCAAATCTATTTCTCAAGAACAATTTGGTTTTTTGGAAGGTAGACAGATTCGTGAAGCAATTGGAGTAGCACAGGAAGCCATGCACATCATAAAGACCTAGAAGAAAAAAGGGGCAGTTTTGAAGATAGACCTCTCAAAGGCTTATGACCGGGCCAGCTGGCTTTACATGAGACTACTTCTTACTCATCAGGGGTTTGGTCTTACTTTTGTAAACTGGAACATGAGTTGCATCACCTCGGTCTCTTTTTCAATTCTCATAAATGGAGCAGCCACTCCTTTCTTTCAGGCTGAGAGGGGGACTGCATCAAGATTTCCCTTTATCCCCTCTTATTTTCCTACTAGTGGCAAAGGGTTTAAGTAGGGCTCTCTCATAAACAAAAAATGCTAGATCTTTCTTAGGTATTCCCCTTTCCCACCTTCTCTCCCTCACTCACTTGTTTTTTGTTGATGATGTTCTAATTTTCTATAATGGACTAAGGGGAGATGCTAAAAAGTTACACTCCATCCTTGATCTGTTCAGTCGGGCTACATGCATGCTTATAAGCAACTCAAAATCCACCCTTTCCACTCACCTAATGGAACCAGAAGAAATACAATTCTACAAAGGTATTTTTCCTTTTTCAGAAAAACCACTGGATGAAGGATTAAAATATTTGGGTTTTCATCTAAAACCAAACTCTTACTCTAAAGCATATTGGAATTGGTTAATATCAAAGCTTGAAAAAAGATTAAAATATTGGAGTTTCAGGTGGCTATCCAAAGTAGGCAGGATAATCTTGGTTAAATCAGTTCTTGAGGCCATCCCAGTCTACTGGTTATCTATGGCTTGGATCCCAAAAGGAACGCTGGAAAAAATAAGGAAATTATGTTTCAAATTCCTTTGGGGAGGCTAGAAGGAGAGTTTTGTGATGCCTTGGATCAAATGGGATTCCCTGGCCCTCCCAAAGCTTTTGGGTAGATGGGGGATAAAAAACATTCATTGTTTCTCAACAGCTCTGGCCGCAAAGATAGGATGGAGACTTATTTCTTCAAACAACCTCTGGTCAAAGGTTATCCAACAAAAATATATCTTTCCAGCTTCTCTGGAGGAATGGATAAGCAACCCAGAAAAAAGTCACCAAACTGGTTCCATCATGTGAAAATATTTGGTAAAATATTTTGTGGTTATTAGCCAGGGACTGGCCTGGTAGGTTGGCAGAGGAAATTCCCTCAAGCCGGGAAGGGATCCTTGGGTCGGTGCAACTGGCCAACACTTACTCCCCCAAAATCTAATTGATAAACTTCATGAGAGAGGCATCTTTCATCTAAGTCAGGTTGTAGACAAACAACACTCTTCAATCTGGAGTCAAGGTTGGCAAGATGCCCAAGCTTTGAACTTGGAGGAACCATTCATTATACCTTGGAATGAGTACAACAGGGCACTAAAATTAAGCCATATCAGATTAAGAGATCATGAGGATGAACTCACATGGCATCTCAACCCCTTTGGGGTATACACTCCAAAAGAGGGTTATTCTTTTCTCTCATCTGCACGAAACCAACAAATTCCTGAATGGTGGTGGAAGGGGATTTGGAAAGAAAAATTCCCTCTAAAGGCTAGATTGTTCATGTGGTGTCTTTTAAGGAAGAAGGTCCCCACTTGGGACAAGATGAAGCAAAGGGGCCTAGAAGGACTGGGATGGTGTTCCCTTTGTAAGGGTGAAGAGGAAACTTCTTTACATCTTTTCATGAGATGCCCCTTTTCTATCCAAGCTTGGTGAAGTGTATCCACGATGTTGGTTTCTTCCTACTCATGGCAAGGAACTTCCATAGAAGAAGCCTGGAAGTCCTGGGTTCAAAATCGTAGGAACAAAAGGATTAAGGCACTACCCCTTCTCATCACTTGGGGCATCTGGATTTCCAGAAACTCTGATATTTTCAAGTCAAAAGACTCCATTCCAGATATTATTGTAGCCAAAAGTCTTGCTATATTAGCACATTTTCCTCAAGATAAAGTTTCTCCCCCCTAGACATGTTATGGAAGAACAAATAAACCATAATAGACCTTGGGATTTTTTTGATGGGGCTTCCAAAGACCTTGGAGTAGGCTGTGGGGGTGGGGGAGTCCTCCATCTTTCGTCAACACATTTTTTTAAGATATAATGGGGTTTGGGACAGGGATCAAATAATTATGCAGAGCTTATGGCTTTAAAGCTTCTTCTCTCTTTTGCTGGGGAAAAATGGATAACAGATCTTTAGATCTTCGTGGATTTTTTGGTGATTATCAACTGGATTAGGAGAACTCAAAGATGCCACAACATTTTTCTTTCTTCTCTCCTTGAAGAAGTCTTTTTAATTACACAAATATTTACAAATTTGTCTTTCACCCATGTCTACAGGGAAAGAAATGGAGCAACAGACTCCTTATCTAAAGAAGGCACTTCTATGGCTCACGGGAAATGGCACATCTTAGAATTTTTGGATGGTCAGAGGCATGAACACTATCACATGCCTTTCATTGAACAAAGGGTTCAACAGGACCAAAATGCTTTAACAAAAAAGCATATTATTTCCTTTATTATGGTTTAAAATCTCTCAAAAAAGCAAGTTGAGAACTTTTGTATTTTTGAACAATGAGATCAGATGACACTTAGTTGGTTTCTCCTCAGCTTCCTCCCTAAAGGGGCGGGTCTTTATGTGGTTACAAGATATGCCAACAAACCACTAGTTTTAAGTTCGGAATGTCTAGCATGCATCATATATATTTTAGATTGATCTCAGCATCTCAACAGACAGGTCTCGAATTTTGTAAAGACCTTTTGGGAACAAAATGCAGATTCTCACATGCATTTTTCTTTCCATATGTAAATCTTTATCTTTGAATATAATATATGATTTTTTCCTTTGGAAAAAAATTATATCGTTCGATCTTAATATCTGAATATACTTATATATCTCAGCCTAGAGTGCATATTATTTACCCCAAACAAAGTGAATAAGTATGAGAGTATAGACTTTCACAATTAGTCATCATGTTGGTATTTGCATTTCTGGAAATAAACTATGTGAAAACATCCACCGTTTCGAGTGGACACTCCACCCATCTTCACAAACAAATTAAAGTTGTAGAATGATAAAAAAAAGTGTTGGTGATGTGATTTAAAAAAAAAATATTTTAGATAATCGTTGGAGAAAACAAATAAATTATTGAGTAACCATGGGAGAAAATAAATATATTAATGCATAACCATTGTAAATTAGATTAATATAATTAAAGGAAATTAACTAAAATTTTGGGGGGGTTGAGGGAAAAAAAATAGATGTTGAGATTAAGGGAAAACGATAAAAGGACTTTTATTATTAATGAGAAAGGAAATGATTAATAAGATAAGAGAAGTAATGAAAAAAGAGATTGAATTTTTTTTCGGGGTTAAAATATGAAACAACTTAAAATTAGTATCTAAAGTGAGAATAGATCCAAATTTATAGATTAATATAATTAAAAGAAAAGGAAATTAATTAAAATTTTGGGTGGGAGTAAAATATCCATTGAGATTAGGGGAAAACATAAAATAATAAATGGAAATTAACATGAGAAAGGAAATTATTAATAATTAATAATAAAATGAGATATGAAAAGTAAGGAAACAAGAGATTAAAATTTTTAGGGGTTAAAATATGAAATCATTTGAAATGAGGATTTAAAGCGAGAATAGATACAAAATTAAAAAAATAAAATTTTAGGGATAAAAGAAGAGAACTATGCATGATTTAATGATTAAATGAGGAACGATGTATTATACTTATAGTAAGGAGTAAGAGTAATTGAAAAAGGAAAAGAAGAGAGGTGAGATAGAGGCTATAAGGATATATGAGGATCTAATGAGCGAGATGTTGGATCATGGGTTTCCAAGATTGACTCAGTTTATACCCATCTTCCCAATTAAAATTATTGGGATATTTTTAAATTTCTAGAGCTTCTCGGATGATACGAGAGGTGTGAAAAGGGACCGAGGCAAGAATTCTAGTTTGATCAAAGCAAATGAGGTGTTTTGATTTGTCAAAGTGTTCATCGATAGGTTGTGGAATGTGTTAGCTATATGTTCCTTGAGCCAAACTTGGAAAGATATGCATGATTTTCCACATGAGCATGGAATTTGGTAAACTCCTTTGCCAAGCATGGGATTAGATTTATCCTTGGTAGTTCAAAATAATTGCTTAAGGGTTTTATAGGGTTTTTATGTTCTTTTTAGCTAAGACCTTGGAAATGTGATCAACGATGCCTTGAATGTAAGGGAGAGAGACGAGATCAAGAGGTGGGGACGAGGGAGGGGGGGTTTAGGTTTAGTATGAAGGGTAGACCGAATGACTTTGTTGATTTGGGTGATAGAGTACCCATTGGCCACACAAGATTTAGTAAGGTAGGATTTTTCTTTTTCAAGGAATTGGAAAGCTAAGATTCACATGGCCTCGACTACAAGTGTCTTTAGAACGACTAATTTTTGGGTTGGGTGATGGTGAGAATGAGCATCAAGGTATCTATCGGTATGAGTCTTTTTCCTAAAGACTTGGTGGTTAAGGGTTCCATTAGGTTGGCGGGAAATGAGAACATCCAAAAAGGGAAGAGAGTTACCAGATTGAGTTTCCATTGTAAACTGGATATGGGGGGAAATGTTGTTAAGATGGTCAAGAAAAGAGTTAAGGGTGGAAAGGCCATGAGGTGATCCAGGTGGATATTGGTGGCCACCCACCTATTCCAACTGGCTCCTCTTGACAATTTTTAGTTCAACACGTTCTTCTGTACTTCTTTACAATTGTGGGTTTTACAGTTTCGGGTTTTTTGAATCCCTACACATCTTCCAGGTGGATACTGGTGGCCTCCCACCTAATCCAACATGCTTATTTTGTATGTTTTCATGTTAGCACATCTTATTGTACTTCCAGGGTCGTTTTGGGGCCCTAAACAATGTTTTTTTGGCTCACCACAGTCAAACTATAGACAAAGTCACAATTTGATGGTGTAATGTGTAGTTCTCTAAACGACATTTCCAATGAGCTATCACGCACCTAAAAGGAGGTCGTATGCAAAAGTTATGACCTTGGGAAGTTAAGGTATCAACCTACCCATAGGGGTCCACATAACTTTTGGTGTTTCATCTCCTAGGGTTAGGTTTTTGGATGTCTAGGGTTTTGGCATTCATGAGTAATATAAAAAAGGCCTCTGCAACCTCATTGTAATCATTATGCTTAGACGAATGCGCATAGTAGCCACATATCTTCTCAGAGATAAATACTACCATTCGAGCAAGTGTTTCAGTTCTGCAGTTTTACAGTTTCAACCTATTTCATTTATTCAATAGAAGATATTGTTCACTGGATATTTGTGTTGTTCTTCATATCTCTGTGTTTATTGTATTCAGTCTGTTAATTAGTTTGTTCCACTCCTAAATCTGGATTAGTGGTATCAGAGAGGTCTGCTCTTCATTTACTTTTCTTCGTGCAAGTCCCCGACAAGATCTGGGTACAAGAATTTGGGACTCGAACCAATCGAGCCATTGCAAGATCGATCGCGTCAAGCTCGACAACAACCCATGGGAGATGAAAAGAAGGATGATGGAGCAAGAGATCCTTTTAAAATGTTGCTCGAGGACGCCCTTGCGCGACAAAGGAACAAAACGATGGACAAATTTGCGTAGATACAACGATGGCTTCCCATAGGAGAAACATCTTCATCAAGCGACCATGCAACCCCCTTCAAGGTAGAGGTAAATTTTGTTATTCCATTATTTGAAGGATTGATAGATGCAGATGCTATAGATCAATGGTTGAATCTACTCGAAGGGTATTTTTCGGTCCACAATTTTCCGATAGGGAATATATTACTTTTGCACTCCTTAAGGCCGTCCCCCACGTTAAGGGCTGGTGGGACACTTACTTTGAGCAAAGGGCCATAGAAGAATCTACAATATTTGTGGTTGCCCCTACATGGGATTCCTTCCAGGACGCCATTAAAGAACAATACTACTCTGTTGGAAGCTACGAGGACCAATACACCAGATGGATCACCTTGCATCAAAAAAGGGACCAGACAATACCAGATTTCACCAATATTTTCCATACCCCGCGCACCAAATTGGGTATCAAAGAGTTTGAGCGACATATGGTGCTCAAATATTGTGGTTGTTTGCATAGATACATTCAAACATAAATGGAGTTTATGGACATCGCCTCAGTGGGCATGACTTATAGATACGCTGTCAAGATCGAGCAAAAGTTTAAGCAAAAGAGGTCAGAGTTTGGATCTGCAAACTCCTCATAGCCAAAGCAGGGCAAAGGCGGCCCCAACCCACACAGCAAGGGACAGACCAAAGATGGCCACTCTCAAGACAACCAGTCCAAGCCGCAACACAAAAAGTACAAAGAAGATGAAGAAGGACACGAGAAAATGGTGTGAGTACCATAAAATCCCTTAGCACAACATTGAAGAATGCTGCTCCAAGCAGTCACTCGTGGCCGAGCTGAAGGCTTCCGAGTAAGAGGTCGATTTTGATTATGAATCAAATCCATAAGGAGGGAAGCAGATTATTGATGCTGAACCCAGTGCCACTGTCGCTACCACCAAAGTCCAACCAAGCGAACCAGAAGAACCAGAGGAAGGGGAACACCTCTTTCACTCACAGATGTGGGTAAAGGGAGCTCTACTTCATTTCATTGTCGATAACGACAATCAAAAGAACCTGATCTCAACAGAGGTCGTCAAGTAGCTGGACCTGTCGACGACACCGCACCCACAACCCTACACCATCGGTTGGCTTCACCAAGGAAGAGATCTTTGTGTCAACCAATAGTGTTGTCTGCCCTACGACATCAAGCCTTTCAAAGATGAGGTATTGTGTGATATTGCTCCCATTGAAGTTTGTTATGTTCTTTTAGGACAACCATATTTGTGGAAGCGTCATGTTGTGTATGAGTCTAGAACCCACAGTGTTATTATTACTTTGGGTAGACAATTGTATAGGATACCAGAGGTAGCGTTGCCTACTGCTATTTCTTTAATCTCTATTAAGCAATGCAGTAAGGTCATTTCACAAACTGGGAAGTTCTTCTTCTTTGTGATCCATGCTCACTGTAAGAAGAAGGTCACCACCACATCTGTGGCCTCTACATAGAGCCTCTCTTTTCAGCATAAGCAAGTGTACGAGATCATGGAAGAGTACATAGACATCTTCTCCTCACCCACTGAGGTACCGACACATTGCCAAGTCAAGCATCCAATTAATCTGACCCCTGGTGCACCTCTGCCTAATGGACCAATCTATCGTTGCTCGCTGATGGAAAATGATGAAATCAAGTGTCAAATCCAAGATCTTCTTCAAAAGGGGCACATCAGACCCAACTCCTCCCCTTGTGGAAGCCCGATTGTACTGGTGTAGAAGAAGGACGGGACCTGGCGACTCTGCATTGATTATAGAGCATTAAACAAAATCATAGTCAGGAATTGATACCCAATTCCCAAGATTGATGACCTTCTTGACCAACTCAAGGGGGAAAAGTTCTTCAACATGATTGACCTAAAGTCTAGCTACCACTAGGTTCCCATCGAACCAACTGATGTATGGAAGATAATATTCAAATCTAAAGAAGGTCTCTTCGAATGGTTGGTCATGCCCTTTGGCCTAACAAATGCACCAACCACTTTCATGAGGTTGATGGATGATGTATTGAGACCCTTCACCAACTCTTTTGTGGTGGTATATTTAGATTCCATCCTCATCTTCAACATAACTTGGGAGGAGCACATGCGACATATTCAACAGGTTTTGAACACTATGTGGCAACACAAGGTATATTCCAACTTGGAAAAATGATCCTTTGGCATGAACAAGGTCCACTACTTAGGCTACATTGTTGATGAGCATGGGGCACATGTTGATCCAACTAAGATCCAAGTCATCCGTGACTGGCCAGGCCCGACCAAACTAACTGAGCTTCAAAGATTTTTGGGACTAGCCAACTTTTACCGACGGTTTGTGTTGGGATTCTCCCATATTGCATGGGCCCTCGGTCAAGTGACCAAGGGCGACGTCAGGGAAAATTTTGTGTGGGGGAAGGAACAACAATGAGCATTTGATGATCTGAAGCATCACTTGTGCTCAACTCCAGTACTCTCCTTGCCCGATCTGCAACAACCATTCAAGATTGAGACTGATGCATCTGACTATGCTATAGGCGCAATTCTCACTCAACACGGTCATCCGGTGGCATACCATAATGAGACACTCTCAGATACTGTCCGGAAATACCCCACCTATGACAAGGAAATGTATTCCATTGTACAAGCCTGTCGTCAATGGAAACATTACATTCTGGGAAAGGAGACAATCATCCACATTGATCACAAGCCCCTGCAGTTCATATAAACACATGGGAAATTGCAGAATGACTGCCATCAGAATTGGTCCACCTACCTGCTGCAGTTCCATCTCAACATCAAGTATTAGACATGGGCTCAAATCATGTTGCTGACTACCTCAATCGACCTCTCGTGGCTGCACTCACCACTGTGCTCCATTCCCGTGGACATGAGGCATCCGAGTGGCCCTAACTTTATCAACAAGATCCAAACTTTGCCACCACCTATCAGCTCTTGGGTATAGGCGCGACTGTTACCGATTTTCACATTCAGCACAAACTATTATGCCATCTGGGCCATCTCTGTGTTCCTGTAAGCGAGCGTGCAAAGCTAATTTGGGAAGCCCACTACAGTCGGATGGCAGGACATTTTTGCGTGGAGAAAACTATGGTCGTTCTACATAAACATTTTTATTGGCCAAAACTTTGACAGGACATCAACACGTATATCAGATCTTGCACTACCTGTGCCATTGCCAAGCCAACCATCAAGAAGCAAGGCTTATACACCCCTCTTCCTACTCCCGAGAAGCCTTGGGAATCCATCTCAATGGATTACATGTCCGACCTTCCATCCACCAAGCAAGGCAATGATTCTGTATTTGTGGTCATTGATTGGTTTCCGAAGATGGCCATCCTCACAGCCCAAAAGAAGAATATCACATCGACATATACTGCCAAGCTCTTCTTCGAATGAGTGTGGGTCCATTTTGGGATACCACATACCATCATCTCCGTCAGAGACAACAGGTTCCTCAACACATTTTGGTTGAGTCTCTGGTCACTGTTGGACACCAAGCTCACTAAATCCACTGTTGTCCACCCCTAAATAGATGATCAAACAGAGGTTGTCAATCAGATGATTGTGCACATCCTACACATGTACAACTCTAAGCATTTGCGTACATGGGATGAGAGTCTCCCCTATGTTCAACACAATTACAACAGGGCTCTCCATAGCTCCATCGACCATTGCCCATTTTAGGTGGGGCTGGGATTCCAACCCTTGGGGTCCCATTGACGTTGCACTACCTCTTGCCACCACACAAACATACTCTTCCCATGTTCAGTTTGAGACTGTCAAAGCCACCCGATTCATTGAGTGGATTCAACACATCCACCAACATGTCCATGAGATTTTGCAGAAAGCCAATGCTCAGTACAAGCAACGCCATGATCAACAAAGGGTACCACACCAGTTTCAGGTTGGAGACAAAGTCTGGTTACATTTGCACAAGGAGCATCTTATAGGGCCCCATTGGAAGCTCTTCTCACTTCGCTATGGGCCTTACACTATCACCAAGGTTGTGGGTAGCAATGCTTTTGAGCTCAACACTCCACCCTTCCTTGCCTTGCACCCAATGTTCAATGTGGACCTCCTTCAACCATATTTTCCACCATTATTGGACACCTTAGAGATCGCAGAACAACTGACACCAACAAAGATCAACCTTGACTGCATGGAACAAGCATCCATTGATCAGATAGTAAACACATAGGTCAAGGGCACTCACCAATAACGGATCCAGCTTTATCGGGTTGTCAAGGTAGGGCAACTCCTACACCAAGGAAAGTGGCTCACCTGGGGCCAAATTCAACAGAAGTTTCCTCACCTGATGGGGGAACTCAACACAATGGATACCATTACTTCCTAAGGGGGAATGACTGATCCAGGTGGATATTGGTGGCCACCCACCTATTCCAATTGGCTCCTCTTGACAATTTTTAGTTCAACATGTTCTTCTGTAATTCTTTGTAATTGTGGGTTATACACTTTCGGGGTTGTCTGAATCCCTACACATCTTCCAGGTGGATACTGGTGGCCTCGTACCTAATCCAACTGGCTTATTTTGTATGTTTTCATGTCAACACATCTTGTTGTACTTCTAAGGCCATTTTGGGGCCCTAAATAGTGTTTTTTTGGCTCGCCATAGTCAAATTGCAGACAAAGTCACAATTTGATGACGTAATGTGTAGTTCTCTAAAAGACCTTTCCAACGGGCTATCATGCGCCTAAAACATAGGTCGTATGCAAAAGTTACAACCTTGGGAAGTTGAGGTACCAACTTACCCATAGGGGCCCACATAACTTTTGGTGTTTCATCTCCCAGGGTTAGGTTTTTGGATGTCTAGGGTTTTGACATTCATGAGTAATATCAAAAAGGCCTCTGGAGCCTCATTGTAATCATTTTGCTCAGAGGGATGTGTGTAGAAACCACATCTCTTCTCATAGATAACTACCACTATTCGAGCAAGTGTTTCAATTATGCAGTTTTACAGTTTCAGCCTATTTCATTTATTCAATAGAATATATTGTTCACTGGATATCTATGTTGTTCTTCATATCTCTGTGTTTATTGTATTCAATTTGTTAATCAGTTCGTTCCACTCCTAAATCCAGATCATGAGGCCAGATGACGAAGGTATCGTGGCAAATCAAAACCAACATTTGGGTTTCTTGAGCTTATCTCCAAACTTGTTGACCTTGAAACTCTTAACCTAATTAAACTTTGTCTCACCACTAACTTCTTCACCTTTAAAAGCACTTGCTATGAGCAAACTAAATGCACAACTATGGGGTCATCTTTATCCCCAATGGTTGCCAATATTTTTATGGAACATTTTGAGACCGTAGCATTAAACAACTTTCATATAAAACCCAAATGTTGGTTTCGATTTGTGGACAATACCTTCGTCATCTAGCTTCATGGCATTTCCACCCTTAACTCTTTTCTTGATCATCTTAACAACATTCCCCCCCCCCATATCCAGTTTACAATGGAAACCCAATCTGGTAACTCTCTTCCCTTTTTGGTTGTTCTCATTTCTCACCAAGTGTTTAGGAAAAAGACTCATACCAATAGATACCTTCATGCCCATTCTCACCATCACCCAACCCAAAAAGAAACTATTCTAAAGACGCTTGTAACTAAGCCCATGCAAATCTCAACTCCCCAATTCCTTGAAAAAGAAAAATGCCTCCTTACTAAATCCCTTGTGGCTAATGGGTACTCTATCACCCGAATCAACAAAGCTATCAGGTCTACCCTTCATACTAAACCTTAACTCCCCATCCCCACCTCTTGCTCTCATCTCCCTCCCTTACATCCAAGGCATCATTGATCACATTTCCAAGGTCTTAGCTAAAAATAACATAAAAACCCTTTTCAAACCTTATAAAACCTTTAAATAGTTATGCCAAGGATAAATCTGATCCCATGCTTGGCCAATGAGTTTACCAAATTCCACACTCATGTGACACATCATACATTGGTCAAACAAATAGATCTTTCCAAGTTCGGCTCCAGGAACATATAACTGACACCTTCCACAACCACAACTCAAAATCAGCTACCGCTGAACACTCTAACAAATCAAAACACCTCATTTACTTTGACCAAAACCAAAATTCTTGCCTCAGTGCCTTTCCACACCTCTCATATCATCCAAGAAGCTTTATAAATTGAAAAACATCCGCATAATTTTAATTGGGAAGATGGGTAAAAATTGAGTCAATCCGGGAAACCCACAATCCAACATCTTGCTCATTAGATCCTCCTATCTCCTTATAACCTCTATCTCACCTCTCTCCTTTTCCCTAAATATAATACATCGTTCCTCATTTAATCATTAAATCATGCATACTTGTCCTCTTTTATCCCTAAAGTTTTAATTCTTTAATGAAGATTGTATTTATTCTGGCTTTAGATCCCGATTTCAAAGTGATTTCATATTTTAACCCCTAAAAATTTTAATCTCTTGTTTCCTTACTTTTCCTATCTCATTTCATTATTAATTATTAATAATTTTATTTCTCATGTTAATTTCCATTTATTATTTTAAAATTTTCCCATAATCTCAACATATGACATCTTAGGAGGAAATACATATTCTTAACCATTAAACCCGCAAAAACGAGAAATGTCTCACCCTTCATTGGACACTAATCCCAACCCCTCATCCCACTAATCCCAAGCCCTCATTTTTTTAACGTGAGGTAAAGTAATACTAAGAGTGCGAGGAGTCAAATGTTCACATTCACTTTACCTGATCTCCATATAGTGGAAAATCATTGGATACCCTGAACCATGTGATCCAATAATTGAGTGTAGTGACGGATTAAAAATTAAGAGACCACGAGGCCGAGAGACAAGGAGACAAAGCCACTTCAAACTACACTATTTTAACCACTCTAATAATTTATAATAACAATAATCCCAATGATTTAAATTTCAAAATATTAATAAACCCCCCAAAAATAAGACAGCGGTGTCCCTTTTTCAAAAATCTCTCAACGGCTCTCTCCTCCAACGTCCTGCTATGCTCTGCTTTTCTCTTCTTTTTCTGTTCGGATTTGACATTGTACAAGTAGATAGATTGAGGTCCCAAGGTTCTCTCTTGCCCCGATCACAAGTTCTCATGATGCGGAGACATCACAGGCAGATCTCCAGATCACACAGAGCCTGAATTCGACCCCGAACAGCCCGTCCCATCTCTTCAGATCCAGAGGCGGAGGCATCGAATCCCGGCACCAGCACTTCCAGCTTTCGTTGAAGTCTTTTTGGAGCAAAAATGGCCGGGTTTCGCTCTCGGCCGCTGAGGGGGATCTCTGCCGAGCGGGAGCCCTTTTCCGAGAGGCTATCGCGGCCCAAAAACAGCAGCGTCACTCCCAGGAGGACTAGTAAGAATGGAGCCGAGAATATGCCGCCCGAGGACGAAAACGTGAGGGTGAATGGCCCGTCAGGAAGAGGCGACGGGGTATCGGGTTCTCCGGCCAAAATGGTTGCCAAGTCCAGCAGGCCTCCCAGGCCTCCCAGATCTGCGAAGCGCAAATTAGGGTTGGAATGCCTGCCGGAGTCAACGGCCTACGCGCCACCAGACAGGACTGCGAACGACACCGGGGTTAAGGTGAGTTAAAAACTTTGCTCTCCTTGGTTTAATATTAAGCATTTGACTAATTTTTCTGAAAAGTATCTGCTAACTCAAAATGAATATTCGCGTCAGAATGAAATCGTTTTTACAGTTTTCTATATTATACATTATATCTTTAGAAATTTAGCAAGATTTGCCATTTTTTAAGGTTTTCTATATTATATATAATGTCTTTATAATTTTTTAAAGATTTGCCAAGGTTTAAGGTTTCTGCACAGTTTCTCTGTAGAATATATAAAAAATCCTTAGAAACTGAGAGATCTTGCCAAAAAATTATAGTTTCACATGTTAAAGATTATAAAAATTTGTCAATGTTTAATATTTTTACAGCTTTTCTATAAATTATATAAAATCTTTGGAAACTTAGAAATATTTTGTCAATTTTTTGAAAAATTACAAAGATTTATCCAGGTTTAAGGTTTCTACACAGTTTTCTATAACATATATAAAATCCTTAGAACTTAGGAAGATTTTGCCAATAGTTCAACATGTTAACGATCATAAAGATTTGTCAAGGTTTAAGGTGTTTTCACAGTTTTGTATAAAATATATAAAATCCTTGAAAACTTAGATTTTGGCAAAATTTTATTGTTTAATATTTTGAAGATTATAAAGATTTGTCACATTTTAAAGATTATAATGACTTTTCAAGGTATGGTTTCTGCAGAGCTTTTTTTTAAGCTAGATAGTATTAGTATTAATATATCACAAAATAGAGTAAAACCAACACTGCATATGGCCTGCCACCTGGGAAACCAGGACCACAGCAGTTCAAAAAGACCATTGTCTTTGCATCATTAAACTCCTGACAGTTTTTCAGAGCGTCTACAAGCCTATCCTTATGCTTCACTACCCAAATGACAACCAAAAAAAGAGCATATAACATGTATTTGGGGGGACTGCTGTTGCCCCTCTTCTCTCCTTCCCTGTGGCCCATCTCCCTGATTCTTCCAAGGTTGTTTATCCAACGGGATATCAGCATCATCATCTAACGGAATGGGATTTGAGGGAGTACGAAGCTGGGACTTGGTCTGTTTCGTCCACTGAATTGTCTTGGCTCTCCACATTTCACTGTAATCTCTATATTAAAAACTTATCTGATAAGGAGTAACTTCTGGTCCATCACATGCAGCTTTTGAAATATAGCTTGCTGCGGACTGCCTTTTTCCTACACCACCTGAGCGATGAAGGCCTTATTCAGCTATAGAGCTCAATAAGTTTGAAAACTTTTGTATCTATTGTTCTGCAATAGCCCGAGTCAAGTACCCACTCTTTAAACTCTGCCTCTAGCTGTGCCTTGGAGAGTTTTTGTCCTTCTCGCTTGATAGCCTGCTACATGTTGGCCATCTTAGCTTTGGTTTCTGTAGAGAATCTGCAGTGGAAGTCCACCATAGCTCTCATGGTGTCTTGGGTCTCCACATAGCTGTTCACTGTAATCTCTATATCAAAATATTCTCTCTGTAAGGCATCAAACTTCTGGTCCATCACATGCAGCTTTTGAAATATAGCTTGCTGTTGACTGCCTTTCTCCTCCACCACCCAAGCGATGAAGACCTTATTCAGCCAGTAAAGCTCAATAAGTTTGAAAACTTTGGTATATGTTGTTTTGCAATAGCTCCAGTCAGGTACCCACTCATTAAACTCTGCCTCTAGCTGTGCCTTGGAGAGATTTTGTCTTTTTTGCTTCATAGCCTGCTACATGTTGGCCATCTTAGCTTTGGTTTCTGCAAAGAATTTGCAATGGAAGTCCATCGTAGCTCTCATGGTTTATGTTTGGGCTTTGGTGATGCACTATGGTGTTTGCAGGTCAGAGGATGGCTTGACAAAGGATGAGATGCATCTCCCTAGCCACAGGAGGAATTGAGGGTTGGAGTAGCCAGGAAGCACCAAATCGGGGGATAATGAATTGGTGTGTGCCTAGAGAAATCTTTTCACATTGAAAACAAGCAGGTAGAACTTTAGACAAACTTTGGGAATTTCCAGGTGAGTCAGGAATTGGGTTAGCTCCAAGGCATAGAAAGGATGTTGAGAGAGAGGTTGGGGGAGTCGAGCATGACCGCCAGGAGGGGGGATTACCATGACCCAAAGATACACGTAGACAATAAACCCAAATAGCCAGGTCCTCAAGAGACAAGGACTTTAGGACCAAAGGCTACTGATGACCACGACGGAGAGAGTGGATTGGGTAGAGGGCCAGAGGGTAGGCTAGGTGCCTCTATTAGGAAAATGTTATACCACTGAAAATCTAAACACCATTTAACCCATAATTCCTTTAGATTCCCTAATTCCCCTTGATACAAACCCGTTCCCAAAACAGAATGCCACTAAAAAATAGGAACCAAAAGCCATAAAGGAGGAACCAAGAAACTAACCAACCAAGTTTGAAATAGACCAAGAGTGCCAAGCGTGGGACCAATGCCATCTTCCTCTTAATAGTCAGGGACTCCTTCTGCTGCCATGAACCTTGCATCTCCGGAAATTAAATTTGTTTTAAATAACTTGAGCCTTGAATTTTCCATGATTGCACACAATCTTGTCACCCTGCTAGAATTATACCTCAAATTGCCAATCCGATGAAATGGCTTTGCATTGAAACCTCTTGTCCTTCCTTCACCTCTCGTCATATTGCTTACGCACGCGGGCTTCCAAATCAGGCTCCTCCACACACGTGGGGATAACTTGGCCTCGATGCTTAACACCTCATTTGGGTGAAGGTTTTTGCATAGTAATCCTTAGAAGCTTAGAAATATTTTGCCAAATTTTTATATTTTAACATTTTAAAGATTATTAAGATTTGTCAAGGTTTAATTTTTCACAATTTTCTACAAAATATATCAAATTCATTGTAACTTAACCATTTTTTTTACAATTTAACATTTTAACTTAGACAAACTTTGGGAATTTCCAGGTGAGTCAGGAATTGGGTTAGCTCCAAGGCATAGAAAGGATGTTGAGAGAGAGGCTGGGGGAGTTGAGCATGACCACCAGGAGGGAGGATTACCACGACCTGAGGATACACATATACAATAAACCCAAATAGCCAGGACCTCAAGAGACAAGGACAACTAGGGCCAAAGGCTACCGACGACCACGACAGAGAGAGTGGATTGGGTAGAGGGCCAAAGGGTAGGCTAGGTGCCTCTATTAGGAAAATGTTATACCATTGAAAATCTTAACACCATTTAACCCATAATTCCTTCAAATTTCCTAATTCCCCTTGATACAAACCCGTTCCCAAAACAGAATGCCACTAAAAAAATAGAAACCAAAAGCCATAAAGGAGGAACCAAGAAACTAACCAGTCAAGTTTGAAGTAGACCAAGAGTGCCAAGCGTGGGACCGATGCCATCTTCCTCGTAATAGTCTAGGACTCCTTCTGCTACCATGAACCTTGCATCTCTGGAAATGAAATTTGTTTTAAAGAACTTGAGCCTTGAATTTTCCATGATTGCACACAATCTTGTCACCCTGCTAGAATTATATCTCAAATTGCCAATCCGATGAAATGGCTTTGCATTGAAATCTCTTGTCCTTCCTTCAACTCTCGTCATATTGCTTACACACGTGGGCTTCCAAATCGGGCTCCTCCACGCACGTGGGGATGGCTTGGCCCCGATGCTTAGCACCCCATCTGGGTGAAGGTTTTTGCACAGTATAATCCTTAGAAGCTTAGAAAGATTTTGCCAAATTTTTATATTTTAACATTTTAAAGATTATTAAGATTTGTCAAGGTTTAATTTTTCACAATTTTCTACAAAATATATCAAATTCATTGTAACTTAACCAAATTTTTTACAATTTAACATTTTAAAGGTTATAAAAGTTTGCCAAGTTTTAAGGTTTTTGCACAATTTTTCTATAAAATATATATGCCTTAAAAACTCAAAGATTTTGCTAGACTTTTATAGGTTAACAAAATGTCGCTAATATCATTTTGGGGAAAATTGTAGAGATTTTTATGCAGTTTGGGAGCAACCTTTTGCTGATGTCACTCGTACTGTTGCTAACGTCAGCCTGTAAGGACCTGCTCCTGCCCAGAAGAACCTGTACGGATGTACATGACTCTCCTTCCTAGAACATGCATACATACGCGACTGTTCCCACTGCAACTCGCGTACATACGCAATTGTTCCCACTGCAACCTGTAGACATGTACTGCAACTCCCGTACATACGCGACTGTTCCCATTGCAACTCGTGTACATATGCAATTGTTCCCACTGCAACCCGCATACATGTATTGAAATCCTGTATGAACGCTTCTGTATGGTCCACACCACACGTTCGACCTTCTTCCCTTCTGCGACTATCTCTCTCCTCCACACGTGCATTGTGCTTTCCCTGTCCAGAACATAAAATAGAGAGTCCTTTAGCCCCAGGCCAAATTTTCCATAGTTGTAGAAGTTCCCTTTGCTGAAATCACCAAGCTCCTTGACACAAGTGCAAACTCACTTATGCCAACTCCATCATCACACTATGTCATGTATGATTTGTCACAATCTCTCCTCTCCTTATATAGGAGTCTTATGAGTGAGTTTAGGAACCCCTTCTAAAACTCAATAATTAATTAGAATATTTTATTCCTCTTTCTGGGTGTGAAACCCCAACACAAGCCCACCAACTTGCCCATGAGGCCGTAGCCTCATTCCAAGGCCGATTTCACTGAAACGAAAGGTTGATTTGGTGCCAACGAAGATTCCCACATGCCTGACACCTCGACCTCTTGTGGGAATACCTTCTGAAGCTACAAAATCAACACTCCCTCTTAGCGAGGGAGGTATTCCATCCTCCAACATTTGGATGTACCTCTCTCTCCCACATTGCATCTGCTACCACAATTGTACTCCAATCCTCTTAGATTGGATGCTCCCTCTGTCACTGGAGCAAACCCTGCTCTCCAATCCTCTTGATTAGTTGCATCCTCGGTCATTGAAGCAAATCCTGTTGTCCAGTCCTCCCGACTGGCTAATCCCTCTGTCACTGAGGCGAATTCTGCTGTAACAAATGGGTCTTCCATGGAGTATACACTGCTCTTAGAAGCCTCTTACTTAAGATCCTCCTGTCTAGCCTCAACCCATGACAATTGTTTGGAAGACTCCTCTCTTCCACCTGTACCTCAATGTGGACTCCCTCGTGATGAGTGATGCTCCCTTTGAGCATGTTGACTCCCCCTGAAGTCCAACTTCCTCTTAACAGTCCTGGGAGGATGCTCCTCTCCACTAGATCCTGAGGGTTGACTCCCTTTGAACTTTGGCTCGCTCTGAGCCTGTACCAGTGGTGGAGCTACCTACTCCCTCTAAACCTGTGCTACTGGTGGGGCTACCTGCCTCACTACTTGTGGAGCTACCTGCTCCTCCTCATATGTCTCTTTGCTCCTGTTGGCCACAACATGCATAGGCTGGCCCCTCGGCTTATATAGGTCGGTCTCTATAACTCCTAGAACCATTGTTGATCTAAAGCTAGATTGTCTGGGCACAAACAACACCTGTCCATCTCGAAACGATATATGGTAGCCCTTCTTCTCAATCTTCAAGACTGAAAGAACACTCTCTTGAATTTTGGCACCCATAACACATTTGACACCCTCAACACTTCTCCTGAATCCAGCCTGAACGATACCATACCAGATCCTCATACTGCATGCTTGGTTCCTATACCAAGCTCCACGCGCAAGTTTGAGCTAGTCTTTGTGAAGTTGTCAAACAACTCTTGTGCACATGTCATATGGCAAGATGCTCCGCTATCCACCAACCAAGTCCCTCTACTGGAAACTGTATTTGAAAGGGTGGAAACCAACAAGATCTCCCTTTGAAACCTGTTTGCAACCTCATCAACCTCTATTGTTGATGCTTGCTGCCTTCTTCCCCTTCCCTTCTGGTGTGGACACTATGAAGCATAGTGACCATAGTCACGACACTTAAAACATTTGATTTTACTAAGATCCTTCTTCCGTGTTGGTTTTGGAGACGCTTCTCTCTCGAGAGAAGCCCTTCTGCCAGGAGAACCTCTTCTGTCCTTCCTACTGCGGCCTGCAAGGGCCCGGTTCTCATTGCTGCTACTCTTCACCACACCATCTAAATCATCCTCGGACATTAACCTAGTCTCCTCCTAGATACAATTAGTCCATAGTCTATCAAAGTCTGGTAACTTCTCTTGTGCACAGATCCCTTGCACAAATGGTTCCCAAGACTTGGGAAGACCTCTCAATGCCACATTCACCAACTCAACATCCTCCACCTTATCACCGATGGCCACAAGCCGATCTCGGATCTGTGTAATCTTTATAAGATAGTTCACAACCGTGTCTTACTGGATATCTTGACAACTTGAAGCTGGTGCTTCAAATGTAACTTCTTGCCTGTATTCCCGTTTTGGTATAGACCTACCAAAGCAACATACATTTCCTTGGTAGATGTCTTCTCAACAATGTGAGGAATTAGGTGATCCTTTACGGATCAATAGGACTTGCAACAACACCCTCAACAAACTCCTTGAGGTCATTTCCTTCCAATAGAAGGAGAACCCTAGCATTCCAAGCTCGAAAGTTAGTTGCCCCTTCCAACTTGTCCTGTGTTCACCATGGTGACCTGCCCAGGACAAGAACAACAATCTTCCAATGTTGCGGAAAAATGTGTCTCAAGATGATCCCCTTCTCTTCAAATCCCAAGCTCTGATACCATGTTAATTTTCACATGCAACTCTATGTGGCTAATTTCAGATCTGAAAATTGCTTCCTAGTGAGCTAACAATAAACCCTAGCTGTTATCAGTGAACAATTTTACACTGAAATTATTGACTGAAAAATATAGCAGCAGAAACAACAAGAACATAGATGAATCATCAACACATATGAGACACAAAATTTCTGTTTCGTAACTCTTGTCAAATCCAGAAATTCTGAGGGCAAAACCAACCCTCTTAATAGCTTACAAAAATCACTAAATCTGAGGACAAAACCAATCCTCTCTACAACCACAAAATCAACAAACTTCCTGGGACAAATCCCAACTTACAAATCTGTTGCATACCACTTGTACGGCCTGTTGATGTCCTCTGTACTGCTGTTGATGTCAGCTTGTATGAACCTGCTCCTGCCCAGAAGAACCTGTACGAACGTACACGATTGTCCTTCTTGAAACCCATGTACATATGCGACTGTTCCCATTGCAACATGCGTACATGTACTAAAATCTCGTACAGATGCTTTCGTACGGTCCGCACCACACGTGTGACCTTCTTCCCTTCTGCCACTGTTTCTCTCCTCCACACATGCGGTGCTTTCCCTGTCCAGAACAAAAAATAGAGTCCTTTAGCCCTAGGCCAGAGTTTTCATAGTTGTAGAAATTCCATTGCTGAAATCACCAAGCTCCTTGACACAAGTGCAAACTCACTTTTGCTAACTCCATCATCACACTATGCCACCATATGATTTGTCACAATCTCTCCTCTCCTTATATAAGAGTCTTATGAGTGAGTAGGAACCCCTTCTAAACTCAATAATTAATTATAATATTTTATTCCTCTTTGTGGGTGTGAAACCCCAACACAAGCCCACAAAACCCATCAACTTGCCCATGAGGCCCTAGCCTCATTCCAAGGTCGATTTCATTGAAACGAAATGTTGATCTGGTGCCAACAAAGATTTCCACATGCTTGACACCTCGACCTCTTGTGGGAATACCTCCCGAAGCTACAAAATCAACACCGGTTCCCTAGCTTGCCTAGACGTTCCCATGGAGCATGAGAACTTTCTTGTAAATTTTTTTCTCTTGAGGGTGAGACCTAGGAGAGGTTTAGGGATTAGGGCAAACTCAAGGGAGAAACAAAAACACTTCTCCCCCACTATTTTTCTCATTACATTCATCTTTGTGTGCTTGAGCTTGGAGTGGGCAACTTGGTCTTCTTGATGGTTTTTGAGGAAGGCAAATTTGTGAGAGCTTTGAGGAGAGAACAATGGCTGCCATCTACTGCTGCAAATAGTTAGAGAGCTAAAGAGGTAAGCCCAAAGCCCATTATTTGTATTTTTTTGTATATCCTTGTGTTGTTTGTTTATGGATTTTTTCTCTTCTCCTTTTCTTTCCCATTCCTTCTTCTCCCTCATTTTGTTGCAGGTTGTTCATCTAAGATTTGAGGAAAAATATTGTTCTTGTGGTTTATGGTTCCATTTTTTACTCTCATAGTGTTGGTGGGGAATAGGCATGGGAGGGAAGAAGAGGATAGTGGTCATTCTCATAGTAACCCATTATATGAAGATGAGGAAGGTTTGGAAGGGGATGAAAGTGGCAAAACTTCATTAACACCCTATTGGAGGTTTGTGACAATTTGAGGTGGGGAAAGGGGGTGGAACCACTAAATTTTTATGTAATTATAATTGACATCAAGGAAAACCTTATACCAGTTCATATACCTGTGTGAGGAGGCATCTTTGTGGGGTATTGGAGAGTGATGAGAATAAGGGGGCCATTGGGATCTAAATTTACTTGAAGGTATCAAAGGAAGAAAGACAAAATACATCAAGATAGAGGAAGTTGCAAAAATAATGCATGGTAAAAAACAAAAGGTTCAATTTGATGCATCATCTAGATTTGGTGGCAACACATTTGCATCCCCTCATGCTAGTGGAACCTCAGGGCATGCAGAGGGTGGATCTAAACGAAAAATAGCAAATTTCCTTGATATTGGTGGTAGGGATGAGCTGGATGCAAAAGTGGTGCGGTTTCTCTATGCTTGTTGTGTACCATTCAATGTTCTTCACTCCCCCTATTGGCATGATATGGTTCATGCCATCAATAAAGCCCCCAAAGAATATAAAGGCCTCGGGTATTATAAAACTAGAATTGTATTACTAGACATGGAAAGGGAAAAAATTCAAGAGCTTTGACACGATTTATAGATAAGTGGGTGGACTGTGGGGTATCCATTGTATTAGAAACCAACATTTTGATAAATGTTCTTGGTGTTTCAGCTAGTGGTGCAGTTTTTCTTGCAACACATGACTCCTTGTCAATCACTTCATCTGCTCAACATTTCAAACCTCCTATTGAAAACCATTAATGAATTGTACAAGAGAGGTAAGAAACTCATCAAAATTTGTCATCGGGCATAGAATGGTCAATTACTTTTATGGCACTCACTCTACGCTGCAACTACTTAAGATCGCATATACTAGATTTGGCAGCTATTTCCTCACCTTTAGGTGCCTATTGAGGGTGAGACAAGCTTTGGGTGCTATGGTGATGAGTGATGACTAGGATGACTTGAACATTAATAGAGATGGTGCTAATTTAGTGAAGGGGACTATTCTTGACAATCATTTTTGGTCATAGGTTAAGTATGTTTTGCAATTCTCCAACTCAATTTATAACATGATTTGGTTTGCAGATTTATATTGGTCGGTCATTGGGGAGGCGTACGAGGTAATGTGTGAAGGATAAAGTTTGAAGCTTTTAGTATAATTCTTGTTATCGAGAGTAATAAACAATAATGTGATTTGAGTTTCAGATTTGTGTACTTGTTTCTCGTTTCTTTAGCTTAACGTGTTTCAATTTCTAGTAAAAATCAAGATGCAATTTTGATAGAGATTTTAGGGTTTTGTTTTCCAAATTAGGTAGGTTAGAAATCAAACTAGGACCATTACCATGTACTGAAAAATTTCAACACTACAGTGCTCTACAATATGCTTCTGTCTCTTTTCTCTTTCAATATCTCCTCTACACTCATGCTAATACTATGGAAAAACTAGCGGTTAATGAAAAAGTGAACCCTTTTCTGCCTTTTGATAGGTTTTTGATAGCTAAATTAGTGTTAGGTTTAGGGTTTCAAAGTCCTCTTGGAACCTCGATGATGCTTTTAGAAGTCTCTAGAAGCATCATTGTTTTAGCAAGGCCCAAACTTGAGAGATCTTGGGGGGTTTCTTCCCCCCCCACTAGCGATATATGTGTGGAGTTGTCGACTTAGTTCTTGGGATGGGACTCACCCTTCCAGTAGGAAACCCTCCGCTTCTTGACAACAATAGTAGGCCCCTCCCTCAAGATGGTGCAGTACACAACAAACCAACGCTTCTTCTAGCATTGGTGGATAATTTTCTATCAAGAATTTTTTTCTCTTTGACCTCAAATGATAGGAGGGACACATAGAGTTGGATGACTTGTTTTGGTGGATTGTTTCCCCCCATCCTAGATGATAGGCCTAGTGGACACTAAGGCTTCTTCCCCTTCTACTAGCTCCGTTTGTCATTGCGTCCTTCTCGAGATTCTTTGGATTTTGGCCCTTGGCTATTCATGTATTACTCCGGATCAGTGTTGTATATCTCTTTGATATTCCGATAAATTCCGAGTTAAAACCTTGTCCGATATATTCAAAATGTTTTGAGATATTCCGAGTTAGACCCTTGTCTTGCAACATTTTCCGAGACATTTCGATATTTTCCATCGATGTCACCAAGAAATTACATTCCAGACCCTCGTCGATACTTTCCCCGAGACAAGATATACAACATTGCTCCAGATTATCTAGCAATACTTTCTTTTCTTTCTTAGCTATTATGTTTTTGATATTAGATTAGTTTTACTTCTGGATTTTGTATAGAGTGGCCTTGGTGCTCCTATGGTGGATTGAGACTATTGTACTTAGCAATCCCATTGACCTCTTTGTGGGTTTGCCGAACTTGAACTTTGAGGTTCGAAGTTCGGCGAACCTCAAAACAACGTTTAGGTTCGGATGAGGTTCGATTCAAGTTCGCTCTGTTCGATTCAACCATTGAAATGTGCCCTCGAACCTACATACAACCATCAAATGTGCAGTCGAACGTCGAGGTATCTCTTCGGGGTCCCATGGGCTACAACTAATGGCACACATAGCTATTATATATATATATATATATATATATTTTTAAATGTATGTAGTCGAACCTGAAGTCGAACCTCATCCGAAAATTCGAACCCGAATCGAACCTAATCCTTGTCGAACCCGAACCATGTGACATAGGTTACTTGTTGGATACAATTTTTATCTTATCTTATCCAGTGGATTCCTACATGTTACGAACTCCTTATATTTGAATTATGGTAAGTTGACATGGTTGGCACTTGGACGTGTGGGGAATATTTGAAGAGTTACCTTGTTGGGGCCATAACTTTCATATACGAACTCTGTTTCAATGCGAAGAACAATTTCTGTTGTTGGGCTACAGAATCGCAGCAACAAAACTAACAGAAAGCGGAATTATTTCAAAGGAAAATAATGAAATGAAACTACAATACTGGAAATGTAATCACACTGCAATAAACATTAAAAGAAGCAACAGAGGTATTCATAATTGAGTGGGCCCTGACTTAAGGAGGATTGATGAATCCCTAAATGAAACCATAATCAATAGGAATTGGAATTACAATACTCAACTACATTTGTAGCTCAAACTCTTTTTAAAGAAATGAAAAAACTAGCTAACCTACTTGAGCTGTTGTGACCTATTTAAATACAAAGGAGTCCTTGAATCTCCTAGAACGAATTCTAGGGAACCCAGACTCCATTCAACTGCGTCTAGTGTGCCTTGAATTTGTGACAAATGAGTGTTGTCGTACTAGTTCTAGTGCGCCTTGAATTTGTTGGTTATGTTTGCTTAAACTGGTTCTTCATACTGATGACATGTGTGAGAAATTGTAGAAAACTGTTGTAGTGTTCCATATTGGCATAATACTTGTAATAAATCTTGTTTTTCTAGCTTATGAAGATTGATTCTTAAAGTGTTACTGCAGGTTATAATCCGGATGAGACCCATGAAAGAAGATGAGAATGAGGTGACTCAGATTGTCCAAGTGCTCTCTCCAAACACTGTAATGGTCGTTGACCAACATTTTACGTTTGATGCGGTGGCAAATGTAGATTCCACACAGGTAAAAATTAGCTGGATGAAATGCCAAGGTGTGAAGCAATCTCTTTGTTACCTAAATTAATATAAATAATGTTTCCATACTATTGTATCAACTTTTTTTCAGAAAGACATATTCGAGATGGTTGGCCTACCTTTGGTGGAGAATTGCATGGAAGGGTTTAATAGTTCAATATTTGCTTATGGCCAGGTATTTCTTCAGTAGTTGTAAACTATTTTTTGCAGCTTCATTTATTTGATTTTCTTTTAATATATTCCTTTTTTATACAATAATTTGTTTGTGTGTTCTCTCTTGTGTAAATTGTTTTGATGGCATATTGCAAATACTTCATAAATATACAAAAATATTCTAATAATCCTAAATATAGAAAGATTGCCCATGAGACTCCGCACATTTTTTTATCATTCATTTCAAAATGTGAAAGTGTTGATTTTTTATTCCTCTTTCAAATTTTTATCTGGAGAATCTGGATATAGAATTTTACTTATAAGATGAATCTTTTATTGGGCAATCACTTCTCAAATTATATCCTCTGAGCAGAGTACAATTGATTCATTCTTTTTCATTCTTGGATACAGACGGGAAGTGGAAAAACTTACACTATGTGGGGGCCGACATACGATTCGAGTGGAGATCAATTCCCAAACAAAGACCGGGGTCTAACTCCTCGTGTATTTGAGCAACTTTTTTCCCGCATTGAAGAGGCAAGTCATGTTTTGTGTTGGCTTCAGCACCATTTGACTGAAGTAGATTGCCTGCCTATTTAACATTTATTCTGGATTAATCCTGTATTTTGGGTTTCAGGAAGAGGCTAAGAATATTGATAAGCAACTGCGCTACCAGTGTCGTTGTTCATTCCTGGAGGTGAGTTACATCTATAATATTATGGAAATGTGCATCTGCTGGTTTGATATAGGGATGCCATTTGTATTTATTAAACTCAAAATCATATGTACTTATTTGCAATTGATGGCAGATTTATAATGAACAAATTACAGATCTTCTGGAGCCAAATCGAAGAAATCTTCAAGTAAGTAACCTTCAAACAATCTAATCTGTATAATTCTACTTGGATATAATGCTGTTTAACTAATATGCAAGAGCACTTTGTGAACAGATCAGGGAGGACACCAAGACTGGTGTGTATGTGGAGAATCTCACAGAGGAGTATGTTTCAAGCGTAGCTGATGTAAAACAGCTTGCTCTCCGCGTACGTAAATTGGATTTCCTTGGCACTTTCTTAGGATGCATCTATAAGTATTTCAAAATAGAAAAAATGATTATTACAGAAGTCTATATTTACAAAATGAGGCATGAGAACATAGAAGGATATTAACAAATAGTAGAATGAGAAAGTATTTGGAGATGTGTTCCTTCTCCCCTTCTTTGGATGCCTTTATAAATATCAACATGAAAACGTCCATTCTAAAATGCTCCACTAGTTGCATTACAAATCAGATATTTACAAAACATGGTGTGATAAGAAGCCTAACTGAACCCAATAAGGTTATCAAATATATTGTAGAGTATGCTAAATGTTATCAGTTGTAAATGCACATATAAAAAAGCCAATTAATACTGCTTTAGAATTTGGTTCTCAAACTAATTTCCTTGATCATTATTTTACAGGGTCTTGCAAACAGGAGAGTGGGCACAACAAGTATGAATGCTGAGAGCTCTCGCTCTCATAGTGTGTTCACCTGTGTACTAGAATCTCGATGCAAGGTAATACTTAAGTTTTCAAGCCTTCTTAACGAACCATCTATATGTTGCTCATGTGTGAAACAAGAATGGAAATTATATTGGCAGAAAGGAGTATATTCATTTCTGCATTCTTAACACATTAGGATGTAACCAACCATGTACAGGCAAGCACTGATGTCAATTGATGCAAATCTTTTCCCTTAGTTCTTGTTGCACACAATGGTATTACTTTCCTGTCAATGAACAGGACTTTTTCAAAATGTTGAACTAGTCGCTTTCCTGTTAATCACACAAATGAATTGGGTGGTTTACAAGCTCAAGGAGTGGAGTTTCTGGTTTACAGTATACCAGCTATATCTCAGCTGGTATATTGTCAATAAGAGAGTGCAAAATTAATCACATTTCCTCGAACTCAAATTATTTACATTTGCAAACTTTCCATTTCTACTATTAGACAATACTTTTAAGGCTAGGATATGTCTTATATGTTTTCCTGCCTTCCTTTGGTATCTTTTTCTCTGAACTGGTTATCCCAATTTGAAGAACTACATTTCTCCCTTTCTCTCAAGCAAGCAGAGCGTGTTTGGAGTTAAGCTTAAGATCTAGTGCAGGAAGTTGTTTTGAGTTCTACTCTGTTGAGTTATGGCAGACAGCTTTACATTTTGAATGAAATAGTTGGCATACCACCCAATTCTATGATTAGGGCAATACTTTTAAGGGTAGAATATATCTTATATGTTTTCCTGCCTTCCTTTGGTATTTTTCTATCTTAAGTAGCATCCTGCAGATTTGAAGAACTACCATTTCTCCCTTTTTCTCGAACAAGCAGAGCATGTTTGAAACATAAGCTTGAATATCTAGTCGAGTATGTTGTACTCTGTTGAGTTATGATTGAAAAATTTACATTTCTAATTAAATGGTTGCCAGGCATGGGGTTGTCATTATTAATTTGTTTGAACTTTGAAGTAAAAATGCATAATCAGATTGATTTTACTTTTAATTCCTCTCTCATAAGCATACATAATTAACAATAATTTTGTTTTTTGCAGTGCACATCAAGCGGGTTAAGTAGTTTGAGGACTAGTAGAATTAACCTTGTAGACCTTGCTGGATCGGAGCGACAAAAATTGACAGGTGCAGCTGGAGAGCGGTTAAAGGAAGCTGGCAACATTAACCGTTCACTATCACAACTTGGGTATGCTTTAATCGTCCTGACTGTACTTCCTTTTTTTGTTTCCTTAGAATTTCTTGATCTGAATTTTCACTTCCTTTGCACAATTTCAGGAATTTGATTAAAATTCTRGCAKAAGTTTCACAAACAGGAAAGCAAAGACATATTCCATATCGTGATTCCCGCTTAACATTTTTATTGCAAGAATCTCTTGGTGGGAATGCCAAATTGGCCATGGTTTGTGCCATATCTCCAGCAGCAAGGTTTGGCAATGCTTCATTCCGATTTTGTTGAAATGAATGTGTAATATATCCCCAACAAAAAGAAAGGTGAGGATAAATTTGTGAGAAGTGTAGTCTCACTTCATTCTTTATTCATGGACTTGCAGTTGTAGAAGTGAAACATTGAGTACGTTAAGGTTTTCTCAGCGAGCCAAGGCTATACAGAACAAGGCTGTTGTGAATGAGGAAACAGAAAATGATGTTAATTTGTTGCGGGATCAGATACGACAGCTGAAGGTACTTACATATTTGAATGATTTGAACGTATTTCATTGCAGGCTGAATGTCTGTTTTTTAATTGCTTTTATTTTTTTGTGCAATAGGATGAGCTAATGAGGATGAAATCAAAAGATGACAACCAGCCTGCCAACAATGGTGGCTATTCTACAGGATGGAATGCTCGTAGAAGTTATAATCTGCTGAGGTTGAGTCTTTGTCGCCCACTCACACTGCCACACACGGATACAGACAGCGATGAAGAAATGGAGATAGATGAAGATACAGTTGAAGCATTATCTTCTGACACAGCAATCCTATCAACAATTGATGAAGAATCCACAAAGGACTCGAGGACCTCAAGCAGTTGTGAAAAGGAGGAAATCCAAAATGACTTATATGGCTTCAATAGAGAAAATGTTAGCGCTTCAGCTAAAATTGAGCCAAACAATGATTTGTGCCCTTCAAGAATAGATTTGGTGGTAGAAAGTAAAGAATTCACTAATGAACTATCACCAATGAGAGATGTTGATATGGGAGAAAATCAAACGGGGACCAATTTAAGTTGTCAAATTCAAGATGTCCATTTCGAGGATTGTGAAACAGCTGAGATCCAAGCAGGTAGTAAGTCTTCTCAGCAGGTTTCTAAAGAAATATCTTTGTTGACACCCAGCATGGAGCATTCTGAATCCACAAAGGGTGGCTCTGGAGCTTCTGATGTTGAACAGGTCCAGCAGTTGGCTATCTTAGAACACCATTCTAGTGTCCAAACCGATCATGAAGTACTTATCGGATCTCATCCACATAAAAGTTTATCTACCTGTGATTTGGATATTAAGGATGATACACCAGCATCCAAAAGTTTGGGAAATTCATGTAATGATAAAACAGAGTCTGCATGTGATGCCTCTGTTAGTGAAAGTGGTAGTCTTCATAATAACACAAATGCTTTGTCTCCCACTTTAAGCATTGTACCATCCTCCTCTTCTCCCATTCTTCAGTCTCCACCACTTAGTGTCTCCCCTCGGATTCAAGAGGGTAGGAGGAGTGTGAACAAATCATTTAGCAAGTCAACTTTGTCTCCTCCAAACGAAAATAGAAACTCTGGGTTGGGTTCAGAGATGTTGAACTTATCCTTTGCACAGTCTGTAAGGAAGAGTACCCATCCTCTGTCCAATAAAAGTGGCAATTCAAGAACAGAAAAATTGGCTGCTAGTCTCCAACGTGGCCTTCAAGTTTTTGATATCCACCAACAAAATTCAGCTGTAAGAAAATCTTCTGTAAGATTCTCTTTCCAAACTTTAAACCTGAAGACGCCACCTCAGATTCTTGATAAAGTTGATAAAAGTGTACAGACTTCTCCAAAGAGGGGATCCTCTGCAGCAACATCTCTAATCACAGAGCTACGTGCATCTTGTGGAAGACTTGATATAATTGAGGCAAATTCCTTCAAGGACAAAGAAGACATGCAAGATAAGTCCCAATGGCAGTTAATGCCTCTTGAAAAAACAAAAAGTTCAAAAGGACCTAGGCATGAACTTAGTCAAGTAAGTATCTACCTTGAGTAATTTGAAGAAATGTTTTGCACTAGTGAATGAGGGTTTGCTTCTGAAGGAGAGTTGACTGACAAACTGATTTCATATTATCTGATTATTATCTTATATTTGGTGAATCAGGCAGTGGAGGGAGTTTTAGCTGGGTCCATAAGAAGAGAAATGGCCCTGGAAGAGGTCTGCAACAAGCAAGCCACGGAAATCGAGCACCTTAACCGTTTGGTATATATATATTTTTCTCGACAGAAACAAGATTTTTTATTGACTTTGAAACAAAGATTTACAGTGAATTGCATAGCTGTATAACTTGCTTCTGCCTGTCATGACTGGAAATTAACAGCATTAGCTTCATCTTCACATATATTCAAAATTTCTGAGATATTCTTGGATTTCTAACCATTCTTAATACTTTAAAGTTTACACATATTACTAACAAGAAAAAAATACTGCTTAAAAGTTTACAGATATAAACTTGAAGTATATGCTGAAAAATTCCAGAATTTTAGTTTTAGTTATACTCAGAATTTGTTGGCACATCCATGCTTTTATGCTGTTTATTGTGCAAAATGCAAGCAGTCTCTTCATTTTTCTAACTGCCCCTTAAAATCATGTTTTTTTAGGCCTGTTTGCTATGACTCATGAGCTTCAGTCTTGAAATGGTTGCCAGACTGCCAGTTTCCATATGAAACATAATCTCTTGAATTTTTGCTTTATCTTGGTTCCGTTCATCAAACTGAAGCAATCTGATCATAATTTTAGGAAGGATAGATGATTGTGTCCGTGTCCTTGCATCCATATTTGCAGTGCTCCTTCTGGAACCAATTTATTGCCTTCCCTGTTATATCCTCTGTGTAGACATGCCATATTTGTGTATTGATTCTGATGTACCTAGCAGTCCCTTTGACCTATTTATGGTCATTTGTTGGACATTAATAAATTTACCTTATCGTATCTTATCTTATCCACAAACTGATCCAACAGAGATATGCTATGCTGGATTTACTCTTCAGCTGAAGATTATTTGGAGGATGATTTTGGAGTAAGGCTGCCACTATTACGTGTGGATCCCCAAACCATCTGATTTGGTCTGTTGTGAAATTCAATAGGCATTCAGCTGCTCGGAGAATTGCCAAGTATTCTGCCATATTGTTTGCGGCAGCTCCTAAATTCCAAGAGAATTTGCAGACTATGGCTCCTTCTGGCCACAAGATTAGACCACCACATCCTGAAGGTCCAGGATTTCCTTTCACTTCATCAATGAAGAGAACAAAGCTTTGGGAGATTATCCAGTCTTTTATGCTTTTCCCAGAGAGATTAAAATGAAATGAAGGTTTTTCTGACTATATTTCTTGCTTCTCAGCTTCTGCTGTCCACTGTTTCCCTTTGGGATTGGGCCTCTCTATGTCGTATATTCCTCGATAATCTGTCATAATTGATTCTCTGATTATGGTAACACATGGAATTTCTCAACTGCTCAACATTTCTCCCTTCATCAGTGTAAATGAGATTATTTCTGCTCAGCCATACTTGTCACAAAGAAAACCTAGAGATGAGGGGCAAGAGGGATTTGATTAATGTCTTTCCTTTCTGGACTCTAGGGTAGTTCTTATACCAGCCAACAAAAACTTGATCCCAGCTGGACGGTCTAGAAGATAGATGGATATTTAGTTCAGAGATAATAAGGTTCCATAATGAGATCATTAAGGCGAAGTCAGGGAAAAGATGGGTCATGGTTGTTAAGAAAATAGTGAGGAATGGTTTTACCTACACAAGAAAAAGTGAAATTCTAAGTTGTCTCAATGAGAGATTAAGTCCCAGCCATTGATCTAGTAAAAGATCTAATGGCTGGGATCTCCTACGGATAGAGGGCCCACATAAACCGTAAGCAAAAGTAAAAAGGAAGTTACCTAGAGTCTTAGAGAAGGCGAGAGTGAAAGGAGGGGCGGATGCATATGCAAGAAAGAGAGAAAGATGAGCCAGTGCGGCTCTGGATAACCCGCACCTGGTATGATTGTCTAGTGGTGGCCAGACCACACCAGAACACAGAGATACAGGCCGAGTAGGGCCACTGTCATTGAGGGACAGCAAAAAATAGCCGAGCTAGGGCCATATCGGGCAGGAAAGGAGAGACCCGATCCGTATCAGTCCGTATGAGCTACAGGAGTACGGATCCATGTCGTGTATGACAGGGCTGTAAGAAGTTTACATTTGTTTTGTATTTTTCTTCTGAAATAAAATAAAAACTTTCTTATCTATCTCTTTTTTTTTATGAAGAGAGCAACTGTTCTGTTCCATATTCAGTGTGTATATTTTCCTTTTAGTTTTACAATGATTACCTCACTATCTTTACAATGAACACACCAGGATGGACAAAGTATACCCTTTTTAAACAAGTTCTCAGCAATTAGCAGCTTGGTATGCACTGTGAGGCATAATAATTAATTTTCCTTTGGAGCAAGATCCTGTTCCACATGATGGAAGCACATAGGACCTAGGAGTGGACTGCTTCAAAATAGTAAGGTACCCTTGCTTTACAGTGTATTGTCCTCTTGTGTTTCCCCATGAGAGGTAGTTCTCTTTCTGAAAGCAGTTGGGGCTGAACCTTTCAGGGCTAGGGTCATTTCCCTCCAGTGCTTTATCAAAGGAAGGGGGAGATTTGAAGGCCACTTCCATCCTCTTTCCAAACTGTTTTCTCATCTTCACCCTAAAGAGAGATATCAGCAAGAGTCTGAACACCATGATTTTCTGCCCAACCTCTTAGGGAACTCAGCAAAGGCCTTTGAGCCAAGGGAAGATTTCCCCATAATGGATTCCCTCCATATCTTGATTGTTTTCTCATTCCATATCACAATTTTTGCATTGCCCCAAGCCACCAAGGAAATTTTTGCCCCTTTATTTCCTCCATTATATCCACAGAAAATATATGATTGGTTCCCCCATTTCACTTAGCATTCCTTGCGGAGCCATGAGAGTGGAGAACCTGTATAAGAGCAGTGCTGATACTATTGATTTTATGAGTACCACTTGGGCGTGAGGGTTTAGCCATTGGGTCCTCCCAATGTTAAATTTTCATTCTAAACTTTTCTAAAACTGGAGCCCAGTCCTTGGAAGCTAACCTTCCTCTACAGCAATTGAAATTCCAAGGTATGCAATTACTCCACATTTAGCCTTCATAACTGAAGTCAAGGATTATAGATATCCTGCTTAATTTACTGTCATTGACATCACTGTCATATATTTTTGATTTCCCGCTGTGTAGTTTTCCTTTAGAAGCTGCGAGGAAAAGGTCTAGAATTTTTTAAAATATTTTTTCCATGGTTGTAGATACAACATCTGGCAAGATCGTGTCATCAACAAACTGTTTTTTTTTTTTGAGCTATAGCTTCCTCTTATCACGATGAGGGTAAGGAGCCCAAATCTATTCCACCAATGCTGCCCAGGACTTTGCATCTGGCCCCAACCTCTTGTGTGTGCACTGGTGCACGGCATATCCACAAGTGTGAGCACAAGCACAAGCATTAGCATGTCACTTGGAGGGACTTGAACCTTGATGGGGACTATATTAGCTACCTTCTTTCACCAACCTGGCAAGCTACCGTTGACAACATCAACAAACTGAGTGAAATTCTTTTTGATCCTTGAACTATTTCAATTCCCAGGAGAGAGCTTTTTATCCTCGCCAATTTTAGGGCGTTCCAAGGGATTCTGTTAGAATAATATACAGGAAGGGGGTGGATAGAGGGCATTCTTTCCTGATCCCTCTTGTGGCTTTGGAGAAGGTAGAGGGTCTCCCATTGGCAAGGTGGGGCAATCCAGGATGAGCTGATACATGCCTTAACCCATTCTATGAATCCCTCTTCAAAACTAAACATGGCAATGATCTTATAGATAAATGAGAGGTTGACTCTTTCAAAAGCATTTTCCATGTCTAGTTTAATCACGATATCCTGTCTCTGGGATTTCTTGCTTGAATGGATTGCTTCCTGCACCAGAATGATGTTTTCTTGGATAAATCTGTCAGGCACAAAACCTCCCTGTTCTTCAGAAATTATCTTGCTGAGAAGTTTCTTGATTACGTAGAGACTATAAGTTTGGAACATACTTTATATGTGACATTGCATAACGAGATTGTTCTGAATCTTCAGAAATTTGCCAGATTAGTTTCCTTCAGGATGAGGGCTAAGAACATGGAATTTTATCGCCCCGTCTTTCCCTGATTTCTACATTCTTTCACAACTGCTTGGAATTTTTTTTGCTGTAAATCTATCAGGCCCAGGGCCCTTATCGGTGTGAAGGGAAAATTTAATTTCTTTTACTTCTTTTGTTGGTGACCAGCTGATAAAAATATTGTGCGTCGAATCTCGATCCCCAAATTTCAGCTATATATGTTCTTGATTTTAGTCTCCAATATTCCTCTTCTTGTCACTTGATGTGATGCTATATGAAGACTGCAATCTCCTTCTTCCTGTATGAGAACCTCTGTTCCTGATTGTTCTATTTAGAATTGGGTTGCAGCCAATTGAAGCTCTGCTTGATTCTTTTACTTCCTGGGTCATAACAATGAATTTTAACCAGAATTTTATGAGGAGGTGAAAGGGATAATGAAAGAGGAGATGGAGAGATTAGAGTTGTACAAAGAGTTGTGTGTTAAAAATATTTCAAGTCTTTCTGCTATGAATTTAGGTCTTAGTCTTCTATTTTTCCATGTTTACTTCTTTCCTTTGGGTTTTACATCCAAAAAAACCCCTTTCCTGTATAACGTTTTCTACATATTCTCTCTAGGTATCCCAAACTATGGAGCATCCTCTTTTTTTATTGTTAAGAATTAAAGAAAACTCTCTTGTTATAATTCTATTAAAGGGGAAAGGAAGTGATTCCTGAAGGGAATTCCAAAA